>CM036129.1:13344184-13379841 GCA_002916485.2 Juglans nigra
CATGGAATCGTTGGAATATGATTTTAACTGCTCTAATATATCGTTCATATTACTCTATGAGTTCAGAATGTTAGTACTCATCCAATGCAGTCGTGGGCACAGAAATGGCTGAACATCTGGCCTTAGCCATAGGGACTGATTGTCATTATGAGTGATGTCCACATCTCTATGAACATCAGAAGATTGTTCTACCTGGAGGACATTGGCCTCGCTAGAGTCATTCCCATCATCATCTAAATGCAGTTGTGGAACGTCATAGACATTTCGATATGTGATCTTTTGCACGACGTGCCAAGAACCAGATAATTTTGTGTCTTTTAGGTAAAATACATGTGAAGCTTGGCAAGCCAATACAAACGAGTCATCCTTATACCATGTCTTGGACATATTGACAATTGTAACATGCTCACCCATCCTGATCCCTTGAGTAGCATCGCCAACATCAAACTAATCGCAATTAAATAACCATACACGCCACCATCTCATGTTCCTCACCTCCAATATGTCATTCAGAACACCATAGAAATCAACCATATAAGATTGGTGTTCACTTCTAACCAGGACACCGCTATTTTGTGTCATACGGTTCATTTCCTGATGCTTTGTATGAAACAGTATTCCTTTCATTATACACCCAGAATATGAACTCACACAAGGGTCAGGCCCACAAGCTATTGCATAAAGATTGTCAGATACATTGCCAGGATCCCTAGCTCGTAATGCTTGAATCTAAAATGATGACCACAAGACAAGAAAAACAATGCCAAGGATTAAAATATATCATTAATGGAAATAAGGTCGGGTAGATATAATGATCAATTTAACTTATATTTGTCCTAAACCACAATGGAAATTCAACTTCATGCCTCATTTCCAGATCAGATATGCTCTATTCCTTCAAGATGTTGTAGTGCTCCCTACAAGAATCAAAAAAAAAAAAAAAATGGTTTTATGGCTAAGTGATTAGAAAGAATTAATGTAACTTTTAACCCTCATGGGGATGTAGAAGCCCATGGTTGAACGGGTTCTTACTCCAAGTATTAGATAATCTCAGTGCAATTGTTGAGGGTGTACCATCTGGCAGTTTTGAATAATTTCTTCTATAATTGGATAGGTACTAAATTACCGAGTGGGTGCACTTTCTGAGAAAAAATTGAGAATGCAGATATTTCAAATGTTTGCACACCAACATCAATGTTTCGTTCCTTTCGAGTGAAGTGAGTTGGTACATTATGCAGATACATCGACGCGAATGTCAAGCTTTTTACATGAATATATGCCTCATCAATGGGTCCTCCTGGGCGGGCTTTGTTTTTTACGTACCACTTAAATTTCTCCAAATACCTCTCGAATAGATACTCCACCTGTATTGAATAGGTCCTGCAAGGTACAACTCTTGGGGCAAATGGATAGCTAGGTGTACCATTGTGCCAAAGAAGTTTGGTGGAAATGTAGTTTCCATCTTGCAAAGAATGAGGACGATGTCAGTTTCAAGACGTTTCACAACTTTTTTCTTACATGTCCGTGCACATAATTCCCTGAAAAATGTGCTAAGTTCCATCGATGCCAAACGTATATCATGTCTTAAGTACCCTCTGATTGCCACTGGCAGTAGCCTTTGCATGAATATGTGGGCATCAAGACATTTCATACCAAAAATTTTACAGTCACTAACATTAACACTTCTCGCAATGTTAGATGCAAAACCATCAGGAAATTTTACACTTTTCAGCCATGCACAAAACCTCTCATCTCCATGTAACATCAAATATGCATGAGGGATAATTACTCGATCACCATGTTCTGTGAAATGTAACTCTTTTCTTATATCAAGTTCGGCCAAGTCCGATGGGCTTTGATACCATCTTTTGTTTTACCTGGAATATTCATCAATGTACCTAACACATTGTCACAAATGTTCTTCTCGATGTGCATCACGTTGAAATTATGTCTAAGTTTCAAAGATGGCCAATAGGGTAGATAAAAAAAAGATACTGTGTTTTGTCCAATTTAACTCTTCAGGGGCGTGTTTTCTCCTTTTACTAGCTTTGCCAAAGTCCACATGACCAATGTGCAGTATATATTCTCCCAAAAGATGCGTAGGTGGCATCCGATGATCTTCTTTGCCATTAAAAAGATTCTTCTTTGTTCTCCAGATGTGACCTATTGATATAAAGCGACGATGATCTATGTAACAATACTTTCGCTCATGTCTCAACCACAAAGATTCTGTATCTAGATTGCAACAAGGGCAAGCCAGCTTCCCTTTCATGCTCCAACCAGAAAGATTACAGTATGCGGGAAAATTATTAATAGTCCACAATAAAACTACATGTAACTGAAATCATTTGCCAACCATGGCATCATAGGTATCGACCCCATTTTCCCACAAATCAAGTAGTTCATCAATTAAAGGGCGTAAGTAAACAGCAATTTCATTCCCATGCGATTTAGGCCCAGGAATTAGTGTAGACAACATGGAGAATAAATCTTTCATACATAACCATGAAGGCAAGTTATACGGAAGTAGGATCACTGGCCATATGATGTAGGGTTTGTTCATATTATTGAATTTGTTGAATCCATCACTAGCAAGACCAAGCCTCACATTTCGAGCATCTTCAGCAAACCAAGGACGATCTTTGTCAAATGTTGTCTACACCTCAGAGTTGGCAGGATGCCGTGAAGTTTCTTGATCATGTACCCTTCTGATTGATGCCACCTAATGGATACTGCAGTTTTCTTGGACATATATAGTCTCTACATCCTTGGCTTTAGTGGAAAATACCGCACTACCTTTTGGAGCACTGGTCGTTTAGAAGGTGTGGAGTACAACCACCTGGAGGCTTTGCACTTGGGGCACTCTTTCTTGTTGATATTTTCCTTCCAAAATAGTATACAATCGTTTGGGCTAGTATGAATTTTAATGAATCTAAATCTCAATCCTTGCTCCAATGATCGTGCCTTATTGAAAGATTCTGGCAAAAGTGATTCGAGAAAAGCTGTTCTCAGTAGTTTAAGAACCATGTTAAAGGACTTTACACTTCACCCCCAACTGTTTTGATGTGGAGTAACTTCACAAAAAATGATAGTTTAGAAAATGCTCTGCAACCATCATAAAGTGGACATCGAGCATCTTCCAAAAGCTTCTCAAAAGTGGTTGGTTAGGTGGTTGGGGTTCAACCGTGCCGGTTTCTACTGGATGTCCACCCATGTCTTCATCAACGCCAACGGTGGTTGCCACATGAATGTCACCTAACATATCGTCGATGTCATCAATATAACTATCGACATCATCTTCATTATCATCTTCGTCCTCATCCATGAAATTCATGGGTTCTTGCACCCTATGAAATATTCAACCAGTGTAATTTGGATCTATACTCGTAATAAATAAATATAGTTCTACCTCGCTTATAGGTAGGAAGAAATTATTACAACATCTACGGCATGGACACTTCACACTGTTGTTTCCTTGGGCATGAGCTCGTGCCATTGTGAGGAACTGCCTAACCCCTTCAGCATATTCTGTTGATAGACATATAATCATTTTTACAACTTTTTATACAATTATGTTTTAAATGATAAACATTTTTATAAAATAATTTATAAAAATAACATCACTTTACATAAATATATTCATTTTAAAATATAGATGTAGAAATGGTTGTATTAGGAAGATCAGGACCCTTTCAAAAGGCCTTCTAAACTTTAGCCTCAATTCATATTTGGGTCTCGTTTGGATATAAGAAGTGTTTCATCTCATTGTATCTAATCATTACAACTTTTCTAAATTTCTATATAAAATATAATAAATAATTCAACTTTTTCAAATTTTTAAAAAATAATAATATTAAAAAATAATATTCTAACAATATTTTATTCGACTTTCAACTTTCATTTGAAAAATATTATTCGATGAGATGGTTTTAAATGAAAGTTGAAAGTTGAATAAAATATTATTAGAATATTATTTCTAATATTATTATTGTTTTGAAATTTAAAAAAATTGAATTGTTTTTTATATTTTTTGTAAGAATATAAAAAAATTGTAAGATGAGATGGGATGAAAGTGTTTCTCAATCCAAACAACTTAGAGGTTTCCAGGTCAACCGAAAAAATCAATCTTTTGAAAAATGTTTCCCACCATTCCATCTGAGAGAATTAATGATCGATCGCTTCAGCATTATTAACTTCTCTCTAATAAGATGTATTTCCTCTTTGTCGAAACATTCTTCTCGGTCGATTTTGATACCATCTGCTTTGTCTTCCACCAAGAAGAAAGAAGCCAATTAAATTGCCATAGAATCAAGTAATAGGTCGGTCTGATATAGTCATGCCTGCCCCCACTACAACACAATTGCTTTTTAGTGACGGTTAGGAAATTGTGACAGTCCCTAGACCGTCACTAAAAGGCATTTTCTGTGACAGTTTCTGGAAACCGTCACTAAAGATAGAATGAGATTTTTTTACGTTCCAACGTATGGGAAATATGCGTTCGAACGTTACATATACGTTCGAACATTATGTCTGTTTACGTTTGAATGTAAAATGTTTTGGCGCAACCGTTCAAATGTTATTAATTTTACGTTCGAACATAAAATGTTTGCACCAATGTTCGAATGTTAAGTAATAACATTCGAACGTTCATTGTAAATTTAAATTAAATGACTTTAATTTAAAAATTATGTGGTTTTTATTGTGCATAATTTGTGAACAAGTCTAAAAAATTGAATTGTATATATTTATATATACACACTTTGTAATATATAAATATATATTATTGATTTATATATATTTGAAATGCAGTGATTTAGTATTAAAGTTGAAAAATATAACATCAAAGAAGATTAAAAATTGAAATTAAAAAACGATAGAAATATTCAATAATATTTTTCGTTACAAATATTAAAAATAAAATATAAAATTTGATAGAATGTAGTAAACAACAGTCAGATGATAACGTTATCCACAAAAGTCGAACTCCGTACCTCCTCAGTCAAGGTATCAACCTTGTCGTTGAGGATAGTTACACGATGGGTGAGTTCGGCAACAGACGCCGATATAGCCTCGAGCGATCGATCGATCTTATGATCGATATGCGCAGTCAGCTGTGAGATGACCGCATCAACCTAAGCAGGCCGCACATCTCCTGCAAATGTACTCGGCGTATGCTGACTGCTACTCCCGACATGACCTGGCTCAGGCTGCGTCGGAGGAACTAGATCCTCTACAGGGGTGGCTGACGTCCCCTCGCCTGTCCAATGCTACGTCGATGCGTGGTCATGTCGAGGGGGCTCATCTGATCTTTGACCCGCTCCTCTGGCTGGGTCGGCACTCCCCGTGCAAGTAATAATCGGCTGATGAGGACACCATATGGGAGATTATCCGTGGAGACGATGCTCGCCTCGTAACGGATCCTCTGAAAGATGTGCAATGGCAAATCTATAGGATCTCCACGTGCCACTCGTATAAAAAATTGTGCCTGAAGCCGACTAAATGTGGTTTTATGAGCCACAGGATCGACATTTGTTGCAACAATAAGGTGCAACATGCGGAAGAAATGCAGCAGATGGTTCTGGTTGAAGGCGTTCTTCCGCTCGATCTGCATGCGATCCCTCCCGGTGAGGATGTAGAAATCCTCGTCTCGGTCATCATCCCGAGCCTCGACGCCAGTATCCTCAGCCTCTGACTGGCCTGCATCTCTGGCTGATGCTGGCTCACATCCCCGACCAGTAGATGATGTAGAAGTGCCTACATCCTCACGGGGTGTCGAGTGTGCAAATGTCTCCACTCCTCGACGAATCCCAAGATGCTCGCCGATGACATCTACTGATACCTCAATGGAAACACCGCGTACAGTCACGGTGTGAGAGGATGCATCCTGAGGCATGTCACACGTCCCCATATAGAATTCTTGAACCATTGAGGGGTATACCTTCCCCCTCAATGTGCAGATATTTCCCCAGCCTCTACTGAGGAAAACATCTCTCAGGTTCATCTACTGCCAACAGAGTTCGTCGAACTCATTAATTAAGACCTCTCGCTCTACCATAACAGTACGAGCTCCGATACAGGCAGTGTCCGACGTGGCTCATTCCCTCCCTCGTTTCCTAGTATGTAGTGAAAGAGCTATATCCTGAAAATAGAAAAGGAAAAAAAAATTATTTACAATAATGCATTTTTTTGTATTAATTTTAAGATGCTCTACAGTAAAGTTCGAACGTTTTATCTTTAACGTTCAAATGTTAAAGATAAAACGTTCGGATGTTTATTTATACGTTTGCACGTAAAATAATGTCAATATATTTACATTCGAACGTAAAACAAATACGTTCGAATGTAACAATGTACGTTCGAACATAAGCAGTAAATAAATATTGGCTGACGTACGTTCGGACGTTAAAACAAATACGTTAGAACGTATTTGTTTTACGTGTGAACATAAATATGAACGTCCGAACGTCGAAGCATGAATAATGTAGAAAATCATTACGTTCGGATGTTATAATTAAACGTTCGAACGTGGAAGCCGTAACGGCTCTGTAATTTAAACGTCGTACGTTCGAACGTCTTGGTGAAACGTTCGAACGTTTCGACGCAGAATGGCTGAGTCGACTCAGCCATTATTGACATCTCAAAAATTTCTTTACACGGTTCTAAATACCGAAATGTCACCGTGGAAATGAAGTATACACTTTAAGAAACATTTCTACGGTGACTATTCGGCCAATGACTAGCCGTGGTGGCCGGAAAATGACAACGAATATCCGGCAACCACTTATCCGGTTTTAAACAAAACTCAATCCAAATCTCAATAAAATACATGTTACTTGAATAAAAGATGAATGCCTACCTTTAGTGACGGTTGTGGCGGAGTTGACGGCGGCGGTGAAGGAGGCGTGGCGGCGTGCAACGGAGTAGACGATTCGTATTGGAAATGTCGTTTTGACGTTCGGTTTTGGCCTTATATACACAGAACGTTCGAACGTACTTATTATTACGTTCGAACATTTTTCAATTTAATATTATATTATAAATGTTTATGTTATATATTAGGATGTAATATAATATTATTGACAATTAGATTATTGGTTTTTTTGTGAGTGCTTGTTATATTTCTAAAGTTTAGCAATATGTTTATACATGTTGTTGTGATTTTATGCTTACTCTTGAAATATTTGTGATTATTGTTTGTGAATTTTGTGAATAGTTTATGAGCTTATGGTGTTTATTGATGATTTAATAAGTAGTATATAGTTATAGATATATAAAATGTAGTATATATATTATAGTATAAGTTAGTATATAATAAAGAATTTAATAAGTAACAATTTAATATATATTATTGATTTATATATATGGTATAATTTATATATTATATACATTTATGTTCTCATTTAAAGTATTATGCTATCATACTATACAATGTAGTATATAGTTTTATAGATATATAAATATAGTATACATATTATAGTATAAGTTAGTATATAATAAAGAATTTAATAAGTAACAATTTAATATATATTATTGATTTATATATATGGTATAATTTATATATTATATACATTTATGTTCTCATTTAAAGTATTATGCTATCATACTATACAATGTAGTATATAGTTATAGATATATAAAATATAGTATACATATTATAGTATAAGTTAGTATATACTAAAGAATTTAATAAGTAACAATTTAATATATATTATTGATTTATATATATGGTATAATTTATATATTATATACATTTATGTTCTTATTTAAAGTATTATGCTATCATACTATACAATGTAGTATATAGTTATAGATAGATATATAAAATGTAGTATATATATTATAGTATAAGTTAGTATATAATAAAAAATTTAATAAGTAACAATATAATATATATTATTGATTTATATATATGTTATAATTTATATATTATATACATTTATGTCCTCATTTAAAGTATTATGCTATCATACTATACAATGTAGTATATAGTTATAGATAGATATATAAAATGTAGTATATATATTATAGTATAAGTTAGTATATAATAAAGAATTTAATAAGTAACAATTTAATATATATTATTGATTTATATATATGGTATAATTTGTATATTATATACATTTATGTTCTCATTTAAAGTATTATGCTATCATACTATACAATATAGTATATAGTTATAGATATATAAAATATAGTATACATATTATAGTATAAGTTAGTATATAATAAAGAATTTAATAAGTAACAATTTAATATATATTATTGATTTATATATATGGTATAATTTATATATTATACACATTTATATTCTTATTTAAAATATTATGCTATCATACTATACAATGTAGTATATAGTTATAAATATATATATAAAATGTAGTATATATATTATATTATAAGTTAGTATAGTAGGAATCGTACGTTCGAACGTTTCAAGTTAACATTCGAACGTTAAACTAAGAGCGGGAAATTTCCCGCTCGATTAGGGTATCTGTGTGATTATTCAGACGTTCGGACGTTTATACTATACGTTCGAACGTTATTTGATGAAAATCACCAGAAAATTATGTACATCCGAACACCAAATATGTTAACGTTCGAACGTTAGTTAAATTAGTGCGGGAAATTTCCCGCTCAAATATGGTAACACTTTGATGAAATGTACGTTCGGACGTTTAAGTTAAATGTTCGAACGTTTATCTGTAAATTTACGAACGTTCGAACGAAAAATTGTGATACATTCGAACATATATGAGAAAAGTGCGGGAGCTTTCCCGCTAGATTTTATTTTATAAATAAGAAGGGTACGTTCGAACGTGTACTGTAAACGTCCGAACGTTATGAGTGGGAATAATTTTAGCATATAACGTTCGGACGTACAATTTAAACCTTCGAACGTTTAAGCTAATAATTTACGGTATTAATCAATACGCGCACGGGAGGAAGCGGATCAGTTCTTCTTCTCCCGTGCGCGCAACAGAGAGAGAGAGAGAGAGAGTGAGAGAGAGTTGAGTTAGAGAGTTAGAGAGAGTTGAGTTTTGGTAAGAAAAAATTTTTATTTCTTGTCTTTATTTGAATTTTATGATATTTATACAATGTGTTTTTGTTATAGAATATTTCTAATAAGTTAGTGTTGTATTATTTTGAAGGATTGCTTGTTTTGGGAAGTTGAAAGATTTTGATTTGTAAGAGGATATTGTGAATGCTAGGTATATTTCTAAACTTTATCAATATATTGTTGTGATTTTATGCTTACTTTTGAAATATTGTGATTATTATTTGTATAGTTTGTAAATAGTTTGTGAGTTTTTGTAAATATGTTGTGATATGAATTTGAAATATTGTGTTTCTTATTAGAAATATATTTTCATTAGGCTTTGTTAATACATGTTTATTGCTTACTCAACTTTAAAAATATGTTAATACATGTGGCATGTTATTTTGTGAATATATTATGAGTTATTATGAATATGTTGTGATATGGACTTGAAATATTTAAATTATTATTTGTGAATGACGTTTCAATACATTTACATTATTACAAATATATTATAAGTTAGTATCGTAGGAATCGTACGTTCGAACGTTTCAAGTTAACGTTCGAACGTTAAAATAAGAGCGGGAAATTTCTCGCTCGATTAAGGTATCTGTGTGAGTATTCAGACGTTCGGACGTTTAGACTATACGTTCGAACGTTATTTGATGAAAATCACCAGAAAATTATGTACATCCGAACACCAAATATGTTAACGTTCAAACGTTAGTTAAATTAGTGCGGGAAATTTCCCGCTCAAATATGGTAACACTTTGATGAAATGTACGTTCGGACGTTTAAGTTAAATGTTTGAACGTTTATCTGTAAATTTACAAACGTTCAAACGAAAAATTGTGATACATTCGAACATATATGAGGAAAGTGCGGGAACTTTCCCGCTAGATTTTCTGTTATAAATAAGAAGGGTACGTTTGAACGTGTACTGTAAACGTCCAAACGTTATGAGCGGGGGAAATTTTAGCATATAACGTTCGGACGTACAACTTAAACGTTCGAACGTTTAAACTAATAATTTTAGAACTTAATAAGTACGCACACGGGAGGAAGCGGATCATTTCTTCTTCTCCCGTGCGCGCAACACAGAGAGAGAGAGAGAGAGAGTTGAGTTAGAGAGTTAGAGAGAGTTGAGTTTGGTAAGAAAAAATTTTTATTTCTTGTCTTTATTTGAATTTTATGATATTTATACAATGTGTTTTTGTGATATGGATTTGAAAAATTGTGATAATAATATTTGAAATTAAGTAATAACAAATAAAAGTAACTCTTTAAGAATTATAATAATTAAAATTATTGTATAACCATTGAAATTTAAGAATGATAATTAAATATTTATAATAATATTAGAAATTAAGTAATAACAAATACAACTAACTTTTTAAGAATTATAATATTTAAAATTATATTATACTTCTTTTACAATTTAAGTATAACAATTAAAATTATATTTTAAGAATGATAATAATTAAAATTATAATATAACCTTTAAAATACTCTTCAATAAAAAAGTCTTGAAACTACTAAATAAGTAGAGTTTGAATATGTAAATATACTTATTTATTATAAACTAAAGAGAAAGGAAATAAGGATCAAATAGATTCTTATATAAAAATTATATACTTATTGTCTATATAAGTAAATAACTCACTCAATTAAGTATAACAATTAAGATTATAATTGTGGAATGATAATAATTAAAATTATATAATAACCTTTAAAATTATATATAACAATTATAATCTCTAAATTTTGGTCTAATTGCTTGACTGTCATAGTCTCTTCGGCCTTGAGAGGAGAGTCGAGGTCGGACAGTTTGTGACGGTTAAGTAATTAGACCAAAATTTAAACATTTCTTCAAGATCATTCTCCCTCGTTGTGTACAAGACACGAAACGTAGGGTCACATAATCTTCCATCCCTCTTTAGTTTAACAATATGGAGATATTGTT
Source organism: Juglans nigra (assembly GCA_002916485.2). NCBI lineage: Eukaryota > Viridiplantae > Streptophyta > Magnoliopsida > Fagales > Juglandaceae > Juglans > Juglans nigra. Next base: position 13,355,185 of record CM036129.1, read on the forward strand.
GTATGATTTTTTGCTAGATGCGTGTGAAATTGCATAAATACCCTTAGACCCGTTTGGGAATCAATGTGCATTTATGTGTCCACTGATTCCTGAATTGTCCAGTGTGGACAGTTTGAGATTATATTATCTGTATTGCACATTTTTGTTACTCGCTACTTTCCACGTTTAATATGAAGTTTCGGTGTCTTCTTCTACTGTTCTTCGGGTATACTGTTCTTAGGGTCACAATCCCGATATTTGAACATGTATACTTGGAGAATTATGGGGAGGTGCTGCCGAAATTTCTACTAACGTAGAAATTAGTAGAGTGACGAGATTTGTGCAATATGGAGAATATAATCTTGAATGGGATAGGACCAACTACCTTATCAAAAAAGTAATGAGAATTGGAGCATGACATGCATGTGAATTTTATTTGTACGTGTTATTAATATATAGATGTTTTTAGAAATGGACAAAAATTGGATGCGTCTGGACGATAGACTTGGAAAGGATTACGTACCCTATGCATGTGGAGTAAGAACTTTCATTGATTTTGCACGAGCTTCTGCTGATAGTCGTGGTTACATTAAGTGTCCATGTCGAGGGTGTAAAAATTTGTGTGCGATAGGATTGGATGAAGTAGAGCGTCATATATTTGTGAACGGTATGGATCTGGGGTATACGCGATGGGTACTGTATGGTGAGCCGTATGAAGGGTCAGCAGATGTATTGGTCGATCATCACAATTATTTGCGACACATGGATGATGATTATGAGCATGATGAGATGGAGGAGATGTTGGGTGACATTGGAGCTGGGATGTTTATGGATGAGGTTAACGACAATGCCTCAACTGGTGGATCAAGGACTGATTGTGAAAATTTTCCTTCACTGTGGGAAGATGCAAAGCGCGAGCTTTACCCAGGTTGTACAAAACATTCCAAAATGTCGTTTATTGTGCGGTTGCTTCACATTAAATCATTGTGTGGGATGTCGACGAAAGCAATAAACATGGTATTGGACTTATTTAACGAGGTGCTTCCCGAAGGGTCTGCATTGCCTAAGAACTTTTATGAAGCGAAGCAGTTGAGAAAGGGATTAGGATTTGAGTACAAGTCCATACATGCATGCAAGAATGATTGTGTATTGTTCTGGAAGGAGAACGAGGAGAAACAAGCATGTCCTGTATGTGGAGAGTCGAGGTGGAAAGGTAAGAAAAACGTCCCGGTTAAGGTGTTGCGGTATTTTCTCTTGAAACCTAGGTTGTAAAGACTATATATGTGTAAGAAAAAAACTCATGATATGAGGTGACACGAGGAGAAAAGAGTTAAAAATGACGGGTATATGAGGCATCCAGCTGATTCACTTGCGTGGCAGTCTTTCGATAATCAGTATCCAAAGCTCGGGTTAGAAGCTCGGAACGTGCGCCTGGGACTCACAACCGATGGATTCAACCCTTTTGGGAATATGAGTACAAATTATAGCACTTGGCCCGTGGTATTGATTCCGTACAATCTTCCACTATGGAGGTGCATGAAGGCGCCAAACTTCTTGTTAACTTTACTCATCCCTGGCCCTAGATCACCTGGGAATGATATTGACGTATTCATGCAGCCGTTGATTGAAGAGCTGAAAGAGTTATGGGAAACAGGGGTTAGAACTTATGATGCATCTAAGTCGACATCTTTTCAGATGCATACTGTGGTAATGTGGACCATAAATGATTTTCCGGCGTATGGGAATCTTTCCGGCTGAAGTACGAAAGGGAAGTTAGCGTGTCCGACGTGTAATAAAGAAACTGCTAGTGAGTAGCTAAAATTTTCTCAGAAGTTGTGTTTCATGGGTCATCGACGTTATTTACCAGCAAATCATGCATGGAGAAGAGAATGTGCCAAGTTTGATGGGAGAGTAGAGGATAGGATTGCACCAAAAGAGTTGTCTGGAGAAGAGATAGTGGAACAACTGCAACATGTTAGAGCGAACAATTTTGGCAAAGGTCGGGGAAAGAACAAGAGAAAACGAGCCGTACCAGAATTGAATTGGACAAAGCGTAGTATTTTTTTTTGACTTGCCGTATTGGTCGTCATGCAAGTTGCGACATAGTTTGGATGTAATGCACATAGAGAAGAATATTTGTGATAATATACTGGGTACATTGATGAGTATTAACAAAAAGATGAAAGACACGATCAAGACGAGAAAAGATCTTGAGAGAATGAGAATTAAACATAATCTGCATTTGCGGGTGGAAGGCAACAGGGTGGTCATGCCGCATGCATGTTTTACGATGACGAGGGAGGAGAGGATGGATTTCTGCAAATGGTTGCAAGGTGTGAAGTTGCCAGATGGTTATGCTTCAAATATTGGTAGATGCGTGAGTCCTGATGATTGGAAAATCAATGGATTGAAAAGTCATGATTGTCACGTATTTTTGCAGAAGTTATTACCTGTGGGAATTCGTGGGAAGCTTACATCTAATGTATGTGCGGCCATATCTGAACTATGTATGTTTTTCAAGGATTTGTGCGCTCGGGTAGTAAATCGAGATGTGTTGTCGAAATTGGAAGAAGACATTGCTACTATACTATGTAAATTCGAGCAGATCTTTCCACCATCATTTTTTGATGTCATGGTCCATTTAGCAATACATTTACCGCGAGAGGTACTTCTGGGTGGACCGGTGCAGTTCCGTTGGATGTATCCAGTTGAAAGATATTTGGGTCGATTGAAGCGCACTGTTGGGAATAAAGCCAAAGCTGAGGGTTCAATAGCAGAGGCCTATATACACGATGAATGGTTAACATTTTGCTCTCTATATCTTTTAATCGTCAAGAGCGAAATGCTGATCTTGCTACTCCCCTCGTGAGCTATCAGTGTTTTCCCAGAATGTACGACCCTTGGGTGCACAAACAGGTTACGATTTAATTGATGCAGAGTTGGGTAAAGTTCAGTGGTATGTGCTAAATAACTGCCGAGAGATTGATGATTATCTTAGGTATGTCATTTCATTTCTTTGAATAATCATAGTTTTATTTAAATTAATTAGAATTGTTGTGCTCAAAATATACTTCTTTTGCAACATGTTATAACAGTGACCACATGGACAAACTTAGGACGGAAGGTGTAGAAAATATAGAGGCAAGACACGAGGAAGAATTTCCCGAATGGTTTGAAGAACGTGTATGAACTAAAATTATATATATGTTATATTGTGAAATTTTTAACTCTGGATAATGAAATAATAAATATATACTATTTCAATTTATAGATTTTGGAACAACGTGCTCGTGATCCCGGATCAATTTCTTCTGAATTGTATGCATTGGCCCGTGGTCCCTCAAATAGAGCACTTCGATATACTGCATGCACGGTTCGAGGTTATAGATTCCATACTTTGGACCGTGAACGTAATAGAAAGACTCAAAATTGTGGTGTGTTGGTCGAGGGGAGTCATGGAACAGATGATATTGACTATTATGGTGTCATACGTGATATTATCGGATTGAAATATCTGGGTGGGTCTATAACATATGTCTTTAAATGTGATTGGTGGGATCTAGGCGATGGTCGGGTTTCGATACATAGGGATAATCACTTTACGAGTGTCAATACTGCATCTAAATGGTACGAAGATGATCCATTCGTATTGGCTTGTCAAGCTACCCAAGTCTATTACTTGATTGATCCAATGAAAAGTGCTGATGAAGATAGTGGGGAGATAACTTGGCGAGTCGTACAAAAATTTGTTCCTCGAAATATATATGAAGCAGGAACGGGTGCAGATTACGAGAATAGTAGAGATGAAGATGACACTCCGATTGTTGAGGCATACCAGGAAGATGGAGAGGGTATTAACTTGTTTGCTGACCTCGGTGCACTCGAGTTGCTCCCCTTGTGTAGAGATGATGTCCCACCCGTACATCTCGATCCGTCTGTATTAAATGATCATTCAATTCAAGTCAGTGAGGAGAAAGAAGAAGAAGACGAGTCAGAAGATGAAGACAAATCAGAATCCGGGCAGGAGGTGGATAAAGATGATGAAGAAGAGGTGCATGATGATGATGAAGATGTTATTGATGGAGATCCTGAAACAAGCATGGAAAATTCATCTGAAGAATAAAAGTACTAAATATTTTATTCATATAGGTGACTATAAAATATCTTGAATTTTCATAATTTCTTCTAATTAATTTTCTTTGATATAATTAATTATTTTCAAAAATGCCGCCAAAACGACAACGAAGAAATGTGCTTCCGCCAAGTCCAAGTCCTGAACCCATTGAGGACTTCCCACTCGAGGAATCCGTTCCTGAAGATCAAGCTAACACAGAAGAGAACAACAGCCAGTCGACACCTACCAGTAAGGAAATATTGTCGTTGATAATTATATATATAGTTAATACTTTTTTCTCAATAACTATATAATTATAATTATAGTATATCTATTATCATGTAGTTGATGCATCTGCACGTCGCGGTCGTGGCTATACACGTGGAATCTCTCTTGAAAAAAATAGAAGGCATGGTAAACTGAAGATCACAATTCCTGATAATTCCACTGGAGGAGTGGATGATAGTGCAGCAGCGCTTTCCTCCTATATTGGCACAGTAGTTCGAGTTTATGCTCCATTTTATGTGCGCTCATGGCGAGATGTTCCGAATGAGATTAAGGAGCACATTCGAAGTCGTGTGCTGGTGAGTTTACTTTTCAGTACATTTTTTTCACCTAGATTAATATATTATATTTTCGGAAACTCTATTATACATCCACTGTTTGCTGCACTCATTTACACACATGACGTGTCCGAGACCCCCCCTCCCCCCAAACGCACGTTTTCGTTTCATTTTGAATTTACCCCCAACATTCGTTCGTCTTCAACATTCGTTCCTCTCCCCCAACCCTACCGCGTCGTTTCCCCGAGCCCCCCAGACGCGAGATTGCCCTTTCGTCTTCAAGATTCACTCTCCCCCAACCCCCCGCGTTTCCTCCTTCCCTGTTTTGTCTCCCATCCCTTCTCTTTCCTTATTCTCCCCCCCCCCCCCCGAGACTCCTCTGCCCTAAGGGAGGCCCTGTCCCGCGATTTTGAGTTCCTCCCCCGAAGGCCGAGCTCCTCGCAGGTTATATCTTCTTCTTCGTCTTCTCCTCCTCTAAGATTTACACTTATTCGCTAAGGTTTCTTCTTCTTCTCTCTCTCTGTGTTCGACACACTCAGATTGAAGCCCTCAATCCACCGACACGAAGCCCAGAGCTGCGGGAGGGGTAATGTACAGTTTCTTGTAAATAATATTCCTGAAGCTTTTTCATGTATTACGTTTTTTTCCTATCTGATTCTAGGGTTTAGTCATACGATTATTTTTTTTTCTCTGTGTTTACAGCATTTTTTTTTTCCTCTAGGATTTAGTTATATGAGCTGTAGGTTTACACGATTATTTTTTTTTTCTCTGTGTTTACAGCATTTTTTTTTCCTCTAGGGTTTAGTTATATGAGCTGTAGGTTTACTGGTCAAATATATGAACAAGCAGAGAAATCCTCAATAGCAGTAATGTGTCAAACTGGGCAAACAATATGAAACTTAAAGAAGAAACTGTCTCTTTAACCAATTATAAACACATTCCAGTCTGAGATTTATCTAGGCAAGCATATTAGCACAGGTTTTAAGAATCCGTGATGAAGCTTGAAAGAGATTATTAGAAAGGGTTTGTACAATAGTGGACTTCCATGTGTTAATGTCTTATATCAGGTTAAACAAATTTGAGAAACAATTTTTCCATCGGCTATCCATCTTAACAAACCTGAATATAGAACTGACCAGACAATAATGGTATTTCTTATTCATATCTTGGGAAAGACAATGATGATGATTGCACCTTTCTGACTTTTCTTCTTTTATCTCCATGTATAAGTGAAAGCATTATCACTATAATGCTTGGATTTCTTAAATTCGGTCAATGGTCCTCCAAACTTTAGAAAACCCCCAACTGCTACAGATCATCCATCTTACCAAAAAAGACCATAATTTATGTATGTATGATATATGTAAATTCCAGTTCATTTTTCCAGCCTCTCCCCCCCCCCTCTTCCTTGGAGCCAAACTCGCTCATCCAATATAACTTACCCTTATTATTTTTTCCTCTTTAGTAAAAAAAATGTCAAGGCATAATCTACTTGACATTTTCCAGAGATGATCTGAGAATATATGTGTGTGTGTATATATATATATATATATATATTTGCAAGCATAGGGAAACAAACTAGCTGAGAGCTTTGCAAGGGTTCGAGAGTCATCAAAACAAGACAAGCTTCTTCAGTATCTTCAGCAAGAGAGATGTTTTTGCCTATTATATTAGCTCTCTGGTTCGGACTAGCTTTGGGGGGGAGACTATTGTCTTCCAATATGTCCAACTCTCATTAGAATAAAATGCATATTCTCTTCACTTACCTAGGTTGGGTTTGATTACATTGAAATAGACCATGCATGTGGTTGTACTTTATTGACACTAGTTAATAGAAAATTAGACTATGGCTTTCTATTAGTGTAGTTAAACCCCCTTATCGAAGAAAAAAAATTATTGCACTCTCCAAGGTTTGAGTAGCAATGCCATCACAATAAGGCTATTGCAGTGAAAGTAACCTAGAAATGAGATATGAGTAAAACTCATCTTCTTAAATTTTGTCTCTTTAACCAAATCTATTAAGTGGCACATTTTTAAATGCATGTCTATTTAGACTCACCTTTCTTTGCATGTGTTGTGATTGTTCTTTTCCTGAAACTTTATTTTTTCTCCATGACTCAAAATTAATCTTCTCTACTTGTACTTGTATATAGAACCATACAAATAAATAATAATAAACGGCCAATCATGTTGCAATTAACTGGACTTTCCTAGCTGAAAACTGAACCCTGCAACTTGAATATCCAAATCTGTATTCTTTTTGGCATCTTTATCCATTTGGGAACACTAATGTGTACTTAGATATACATTTACCATGACTAACTACATCATTAATTATTTTAACTTTATAAATATTGTATCCTTGAATGGAAGTGTGTGGTTATTGTCATAAACATGATAATGAGCTGCTAGTGTTGGGTTACTTGAAATCAAGTTATGTTTAAATTTGATGATGGTCTTAGTTAATCAGACATTCACTAGGCAATATTACTATGTATTCAATTTTGTTCATATGAGACAGACTCTTGTGTTTGTAGTTGTCTTTCCTTTGACAGAATCACTATGGCATCTTCTCAATCATCATCTTTAGATAATGATTTTGTGATGGAGTCACCAACTTGTTGGTGTGGTTTGAAAACACCACTAAAGACGTCCTACACTAAGAAAAATCCAGGAAGGAGATTTTTTGCTTGCCCCAAATATAATACGGTAAAGCAACTTAATATTTGTCATATTAAACTAATTGATTTGCTGTTGCGGGTTGTACTTTGTGTCATATTAATTTGGGAGTTCGTATTGTGTGCAGGAAGATGCGAGGTGTGAATTCTTCGTATGGGCGGATATTTTTCAGTTGTTAGTGGAGAACATGTTATTAAAACAGAACTCGCGGCGTAATACATGGGATGATGTATTATGCCGCGAGTATGCCGTTCGGAAAAGGGAAGAAAAAGTGAGAGAGATAGCGAAGAATCTGAAAAAGGAAAAGCGAAAGTTATTGTATTTGTACTGGATTATCACCTTTGTAATATTGTTTGCTTGGTTTGGATAAATGTAATGTAAAAAGCACGTTGTATAAATTATGTAATTTTTGATGTAGACACATTAGATTAAAAAGCATGTTGTATAAATTAGGACTTACTCTAATCTGTTAGAATAACAGTTTGAAGCTACTGCTGAGCTCGATTAAATGAGCTGAATCTATTCTCTTCAAGTATCTTGGCTTTGTTTTTTTGGTGAATATTGTGAATTGACGTATTGTATTCTCTTCAATTGTGATTGGGGTTTTCCATATTCATTGTGAAATATAGCTATGGAGATTTGCCCTTCACATTGATGCCAAAAGAACTCACTCGTCACTGGGGGGTGTTGGCAAAAGTAAAAGGTCATGCCATTGGCTCCAAAGGTTAACAAGTAAAGTGGAAGGGCAGGGAATTATTAGTATGTCTAGAACCGAATTTGTGTCACCCATCTCATCTGTATAATTCCAGTTCTATTTCCCTATAATTCTGCATAATTCTCCAAAGGGCGTGCTTTCAATTCCCCATCAACCCTTGTATGCTAATTGAATTCACCGGTTCAATTAGCATGTGAATGTATCCATTTCCTGTCATTTTAATGAAAAATATTGTGAACTGTATTCTTCTTTAAGTGGTAGCACGCCAGAGGCATCAAAAGTGTCACTGCTGGTTGAATGAATATTATGATGAACATCTAATAATTCACAACAAAATGCCATGGATTTTCAATATGTTATAACTTCAAAATCTGAATGAGGATGTTAACCTTTGCTGAATGCATATCTCCAATTAATGTTTAAGATGATTTGGTCAAAATGCCTCAAATGGAGAAAAAAGAATTTCGTACTACAATGACCACCCCATTTGAAGATAAAAGACCAAATGAGATATAACCAACTAAATACCCTCCTAAAAAACACCATTATTCCAAAACACCTCACTCCTTAAACAAAGTCAACTGCAAACTAGCAGGAGGAAATGGAAGCTCAACATCAGGTCGATCTCAGTCTGCTATGTCCAACAGCCCTCAGTGAACAGATGCAATGTGTCGGATCAGGTCAACGACACCAGTGCTGCAGCAAAAACAACCAGTTTAAAATAAGTAAAAATAGACACTAAACCTCTACTTTAAACATCCAAAATTTAGAACCATGAGACTATGGCAATAACTCCCTATCAGTTGTGAGAATGAGTGAATTCTGTGCAATTCCAGCCTTGGCATCGAAAATGCTAGAACTGCAACAACCAACAGACCATAAAATAAGCTTCAGTTTCACATGCACATAAGGTACCAATGATAAAATGGTACCTTATGTACCATTTGAATATTATATCGCAAAGTACATATAGTATGCTTCTTGCATAAGACATCACATCATCAACCATTGAAGACACAACATAAGCAATTAATAGTATACTATGAAAGCTCCAATACTAGTTACAGACAGGTCGATCTCAGGAAATAGTCCTAACCTGTTTGCTAATTACAGGACCAAGATCTACTTCAGGCTCTGTTCCAGCATTTACTTTGAGAGCTTTGGCACATTCCAGCATTTATTAGACTTAATTTACTTCAAGACAAGGAATTGTTGTGTCAAAGAATGTTTGGAACATTCTACAAAAACAACCATCTTCACTTGAACCGAGAAAAGAAACTGCCAAGCTGCATTGTAACAAAGATAATAGACTTCTCTCAGAATAAAACATCTGTTAAATAGAAGATTGCAAAAAGGAACTTAAGAAATCCAAAACTTGAATGGGTAACATGGCAGCATAAAGGATGAGAAAAAAAAAATATCACCATAATGACCAAGGATTATTTCAAGATAAAAGTGGAACCGTTGACTAAGTAATGGATATGAGAGTAATGAAAATTTTCAATTACTTGAATGGGTACAGCATGCACTTACTATTATATTCAGTATAATAAACATGACATTGACCCTCAAGCTACAAAAGTATCAAAGTACAAAAGTAGTATTATAAAAGATAGACTAATATAAAAGGCACAATATAAAAGATAGACTAATATAAAATAATACTAAACTGAGTGCCATGCACCTTTGGCCAGTAGCACCAAAACCAGTGCTGAACTAAACAACATACATTGAGTGCAATGGCATGGGACATGTATGCTGAGTGCTGAGTGTCATTGAGTGCAATGGCATGGCACTCAGTTTAGCATTGTGAACCAACAACTAGTAAAATAGTGCTGAACTAAAGAGCATACATTGGTCGAGAAGAGAGAGAGAGAGTATACATTGGTGCCATGAACAATATTTAAGACACCATTAGGCAAACCAGCTTCCATTGCCAACTCTGCGAGCATTACAGAAGCCCCTGGAAAAGAAAAAATACACATTACTTTCAAATAGAAGCATAAGAACCAATTGCTCGCAGAGTTGGATAATACATGGTTGAAATAGAACATTATTTATCTTGGAAGGAAACTTCATTTAAAAATCACCCCAACCAAACTATAAACTCATATGTGCAATGAAGAAATGAGATGAATAAGTCAAAGAAATGGAAGCTGATAGGAGTAATAGATTACTGAGTCATGTTCAAATGTACCAAATCTAAAAGTACTAAAAAATAAATCATTCTATTATTCTAAAATGGCAATCTATGATAAAAAATTTAACTGCATGATATAAAAAGCAAGGAAGTTATAAAAAACAGCCATTGCTGCCTTCCACCAGCGAGAAAAGTGGTTATTACGTTGCAAAAGTAGCCATTGCTGCCTTCCACAGAATCACTAATAAGACGGCTGACCCATTGTCCCATTGAAGTTAATGACAAGAACTTTTGACAATGAAGCAATGGAAAAACCACCATTCATACATGTTAACCTTGAAAGAGAGATCACTAACCAGTGCAAAACTTAGGTAATTTAAACTGATATTTTCCTCAGTTGCATCATCATCAACTGCCAAAATTTTGTAGTACTCCTCCAAAACTTGTTGGCTCATGGTACCAAAACACCTTTGATCTCCAATCTCCAAGAGGTACAAAAAATTACCCGTTGCATCTCCACAAAAAACCTTACCATTGGCATACACCCATGGATACCAAAACTGCACTAGGAGGATATAAAGCCACAAAACTACCACCCAACCCTCTAAAAACACAAAAAAAACAGCAACTCATTCCCGGCGGCAGATCTGAGAAATACAATCATACAATGTTAGAGGATATAAAGACAAATCAATGAGAAATACAAGTATCTAAAAAGAACACTTTAAAGAAAGATTGCGAGATTCAATCATGCAAAATAATACTAAACGGGGAAAAAAAATTGCGAGATAATTAGAATGAGCTACGGCCCCAGAGTCAAGTTACTCCCCGAACTCCCAAATTCCAGCTTCTCCTTAAAAAAAAAGAAATGAGATTGCATCATTTTCAAATAGAAAGATTGCGAGATAATCTAAATTGTCATGCTATTTTCCTCTTTAACTACAACATACCCTCTCCAAGAGCTTCAAAAAATGTGGCTTCTCATCACCATGAGATTACAAATGTGCATCGAGATGGTGACACATCTGAAATAAAACAATCGTAGGGTTACAAGTGTGCATCATGATGTAATACATGGTTGTCAGTTATTTAAAAGACACAATTAACCTCTGCAGTTGATTGTGTAAAATGCTGTTTTTGTGTTCCAACATCAACCCCATCATCAAATTGGTGTTGTTCAGATCCCGATGTCTCACCCAATTGTGTTTCATCTACCAAGATTTTCCTGGAAGTCTGAGGTCCAATACATAAATAGACAGATATTAGATTCATAATATTAACTTAAAACAATACAAAATTAGACATGATGTCATACCGATTTCTTTCTCTTTGTTGCCAACTTTTCCACTGGTGGAACCTTCCTCTTACTTGGGGGTCTCCCTTTCCCTCGAACCACGTTGGGGCTTCGTATCTTCTTACCCTTATCCAAGACGACATTTGCTTTGGCCTTCGTTTGTTCATATGCCGACTCTAGTGTGAACCTTCACATTTTGTCTCAAACTCATCAACAACACGCAAGAAAGCACTGATTTTTTCATTATCAGAGGATATTTTGGTGGCTAATTTTGAACATCTTTTAAGCACCCGCTCATAATTCCGTGCATCTGCTCTGTCCCGCTGGTCATCGTAACTGCTTCTGACTAATGTGTATGTCCTCTTTAAGTCCTTTCTCCAACGATCCAACACATATACATTTGGCAGCACATTAATCTTTTTCAACTGACAAACTCTAAGTGCATGCCTACATAGAATCCCCCTCGTCTGAAACAGTGCACACGTGCATTTGACCTCCACCTCCTCTTCGTTATAGTAAACACAGAAATCCAAGGTTTTGATGTGGTCATCAGTAGATATTTCATCCAACACTTGGTATTTTAAAATGCACCCTTCTGTGCTTACCAACGAACAATTACAACACATTAGGCCCAGTAATTCTCTTTGTACTTCTTTGAACTTTGCATTTGTATATAACCTTTGGAACTGCTTCTCAATATTAAAATGGGACACGCAGGGAATAGTTTGGTTGTTAGAATTGAAATCAGCCATTGTCTCTAACTCCACCTTCTTTCTAAGAGCATTATCAAATTGGTCGACGAATTCCTTCAACGTGGTACCGGAATGGACATACCCATCGAAAAATGCATTCATGCTTTCCGACCTTTGTGTTGTGCTCATTCCAGCCCAGAATACACTTTTCAAGTAAGCTGGAACCCAAAAAGACCTTTCCTCATATAAGGATTGAAGCCATTTATTGCCGTGGAGATCATACTTCGTAATTACTTGACCCCAGCTCTCCTCAAATTCACCGCTGGTATGTGAGTCATATAATGCAGTATGAAGGTCAGTCTTCAACCCCGCATTGAATTGCGCATGAGATCCTAACTTCTCTGGAAGTTTGCGCATTATATGCCATAAACAATATCTGTGACGAGTTTCAGGGAATACAATGGCAATAGCACTCTTCATTGCCCGATCTTGGTCGGTTATCATGGCTTTGGGCGCCCGACCATTCATACAATCCAACCACATTCGGAACAACCACACAAAAGTTTCAGTGTCCTCGTTTGAAAGCAATCCCGCTCCTAATAATATGGACTGACCATGATGATTAACACCAACGAATGGCGCAAAAGGCATCCCGTACCTATTTGTTAGGTACGTTGTATCAAATGTTACTACGTCTCCGAAATACTCATACGCTGCTCGACTCCGAGCATCAGCCCAAAATACATTTCGTAACCTTCCCTCATCATCCAAGTCCATGTTAGAAACGAACCCATCATTCCGATCTCTCATTCTTTGGAAATACTGATTAAGTGCTTCGCCACCACCTTTACCCAACCTTAAATGTCGAGCCTTGTCAATGAAATTCCGACAATCTTTCTCTTGAAACTGAAGATTCTCAAAACCCCTCGCATCAACGACAAGAGAATAAAAATTCTTGTTCATTCGTATACCGGCTCGATCATTTAGGTCGAGGATCCTTTGACTGTATTCATCTAGATGTTTGTGAGATCGCAAGAATCTTGTCTTCTTGGGGCTCACAGTTATGTGGTTGTGCACATTTTCAACAGTGGTGAAAAACCCATTTATCATTCTTGCTCAATGTCGCATTTACTCTCGCTTTACAATCCGTTCTAGTTGTTGGTCGTGGCTTCGAGATATTATTGTTCGTAGGATTGTACTTTCCGCCACGGGCACAACCAACAGTCACGTACACAGGCCTCCCTTCATCATCTTTCCTAGTCCTTTGTGTCCGTACACCAAAACCCTCTTGCTTCGCATACTGCTTATAGTAGGCTGTAAGATCTTTCATACTGTCAAATTCCATCCCAGATCTTGGTGCTTCAACTCGTACTTCATCATCATCGACAACAGTGGTACCCTCTAAATATTCATTTATGTCGAAGACCATGTCTAAAAATGGAAACATATGGATTAGCATCAAAACAAAATTACAATGATTATAATCAAGGCAAATAAAACTGTACTACCATCGGCATCAAGACAACTTTCAGCAGTCATCCGTGATGTACTTCCAAGATTTTGTTCAAATGTGGTATCGGTTGGCACAATTGACGTCGGGGGCACTTCTTGCCTCAAGTCATCTGGATTACTCGGCGGAGGGTGGTAGGACATATAAGGTGGCATATGCTGCAACAGGCACGTTGTTAGGGAAAATTGGATGACTCTAAAAAATTTAACATGTTAACTTCTGAAATATAAAAATTCAAATAAATATACCTCAAATGAATCAGAAAATGGGCTATAATCTACTGGAGTACTCGGGGAATTGTAGGGCATATTTATATCAAAAGGATGCATTCTATCTTCATTTTCCCCCATCACAATAAGGCTAAGAATGTCTTCCGATAATTTCTATCCAGTCTTCCAAGATGGCAAAAGAAGAAAAATAAAGATTAAACCCTCATACGTAATGCAAAATCTGAAAATATAAGCACTTTCTACGTAAATGAAATACAAACGTACAATTATTGTTTGAACGGAAAAAATAGAAACAAATCACTCTCAGTGAGCAGAAACAGATATTTCCAATTCATGGAATCCATCGAATCATGTAGCAAGTATTTAGTTAGTCTATTTTCATGTCTTTCTACTTGTCAAGAACAAAAAAAATGAGTTAAAATATATTCTAATCTCAGTGCTCGGAATAGTTTCTAATAGTGTTTTCATGAAACTATTGCAAGACACTTATTGGACACATTTATTTTTTTTTATTTTTATTTTTTTTATGAATATTGCAAAAACAATTACTTTGACAGCATCCTATCTATGCTATAGCCATATTTTGAGACTTCCTATTATTTAAGAAGTCAAAAGTTTGCTTTGTTCTCAAACTGTTTAATCAAATTGGTCTTCACTACACATGAAGTTTAAAAGATTTTGTTCTTTTGTTGACATGAAACTGTTTTCTATTTTACCACATTTTCTTCTAATTAATTATACTCTTAAAAAAATATATGTTTCGGACGGAACAATTCATTGGAATGATTAACTATGATCACTAATAAACAACTTTTAAAGCAACCAAAATTAAATAAGCTCAAATATTAACTATGATCACTAATAAACAACTTCTGATCAAGCTTTCACACATCAGCATAAATATTAAATCTGAAAATTAAAATTTAGCATATTTGTTAATGACAACCTCAGTTGCATCTTGATAACATTAGGAGACAACACACAGGTTTTCCTCAATGTTTTCACATGTAAATACAGATTATAATAGCAAATATCATTTTCTGGAATTTTCTTCATGCCCTAAGCATACCCATCTCAGAAAACACAAAAAATCATGATGTACATAGCATGTATGGACGGGAAAATGGTAGTATAATATTTACCTACAAAAACCATTTGGCGAAACAGAGCACTCTTACCCGTCGTTGGTTTGGTCCGTTCGATCAGCTCGCGGGGAGCGGCGGCGCTGGGTAGACGTACGAGCGTCTCGAGGTGGCGCTGGGAAGAAGAAGTCGTCGCGAGGGTGGCAAGCGGAAGCCGACGGACGCGGGTTCGTGGCGAGGAAGGGGGTTTCGCGGGATTCAAATATTCTTTGCTCCGTTCAAACGAGCTCACGGGACAGTGGAGGCACTGGGCACTCGGAGGACTGCCGCTCGGTGGCACTGATGAGACAGACGGCGTCGCCGGGAGGTGATGGGTTGTGGAAGGAGATGCGGGTCGCGATGGAGCAGGGGTTTCGCGGCATGAGTTCAAATGGCAGAAACGAATGAAACGAATTTTCAAACCAGTCTTCAATCAAAACGCACGTTTTGATTTTTTTTTTTTAAAAAAAAAAAAATGAAATCCACGTACTGAGTGCACTGAGTGCACCGCTACAGTGGATTCCGTATAGTGTTACTCTTATATTTTTTACCTGATTCCCTTCTTAGGATGAATTCGACCTCGACTTTGGCCGTAGCGAGGATTTGAGAACCGTGAATGAGTTGATGGCTACACTATTCCGACGTCACAAAGGACGATGTCATGACCACTTCAAGAAGTTTGAGACGTTGGAAGAGGCTGCGCAGTCTCCTTTTCAGCAGATGAAGTTAGATGATTGGAGAAAGTGTTGTGATCTTTTCGCATCTCCAGATTATCAGGTATTTTACATTTATATCTTTTAATTATTTACATTCATATTCGTTTTATATATTATATGTATACATATTACAATTAACATTTTTAATATATTTTGTAGCACTTGAGTTCTACAAATGCACATAATATATCCGTTCTGACTGTCCACCATCGTGTCGGTTCAAGGTCATTCCACCGTCTTGCTGAAAAAATGGTAATTAAAAAATTATAGAATTCATTTATTTTCCTGATATTATTTCTGATAAGTACTAATATTATCTTTTTAAAATTGCTAATATTCTCGCTTTGTTAGAAACGTGATGATCCTGAAAACTTTTCCCTCATTCATGTCTATGTCGCTGCTCACACTAATGAGCATAGTGAGTGGATGGATCCTGTCGCTGCAGATAACTATGTAAGCAGTGTTAATTTTGTTAAATAAATTATTTATATAATATTTTAATAGTTTATTTCTTATTTCTATTTCTTTTAATATGTTACTAATTATTTACGATCATTACCTTTTAAATTGCAGAGCAAAATGTTGGAGATGCAGTCGGCTTCTGAGGAATCCTCTCCTAGTGACATAGACATATTCACGCAAGTGCTCGGGCCGCAGTCTAGTATGGCAAGAGGTTTGGGACGATCTATTAAGCATAAATGTTCATCCTCCTCAACCTCATCGGCTTCACAAATTAATAATCTTACGGCAGATTTAGAAGCTGCACGGCGTGAGAATGAGTATATGAGGTCGAGACAAAAAGAGTTAGAGTCTCTCTTAGAATGATAGTCTCATTTAGAGACACGTTTGCAGGACCAACAGAGAGACCAGGAGGAAAGAATACGCAATGAAGTGCAAGAGCAAGTGCAACGGGAGATGATGGTGCAAATGGAACGTGTTATGTCGTTGCAACAGAATCCCCGTGGGCGAGGGAAAAAGAAGAAATAAATCTTATCAATATTTCTGACTAGTTTTAATATCTAATTTTGTACTTTTATAAGACATTGTTACTTGTTAATTGGGTATGTAATATGATACAATTGGTATTATGTTTTTAAATTTTATGAAATTAGTATTTCTGATCTGTACGTTCGAATATAAACAAAAATCGTTCGAACGTTGGTTCACACTGTAACAAATGTTCGAACGTAAATACAATTGAATCGTTCGAACGTTAAACTATATGTTCGAACGTATTCATGCTAAAACGAACAAACCGTTCGAACGGTAAAGCGACTAACGTTTGAACAAAGAACTTGCATTCGGATGCTCCTTCGTTTACATTCGAAATAACGTCCGAACATTAAACGCGCTACGTTTGAATATTTACGTTTACGTTCGAACAAATATTCAAACGTTTATTGTAATTAACGTTCGGACGCATTAACATTCAAACGTAAATTTGATACGTTCGAACACGATATCCAACGAACGTCAACTTCTCTCATTCGAACGCCAATCGGTCGGGTATAACGTCTGAACGTTTGATTTTACTTCCGAACGTGATTTTCTGTGACAGTTCATAACCGTCACAAAAAAAGGAACGTTCAAACGTTGTACCGAACGGAACACTTCCAACCGTCACTAAAAATATTTTTTGTGACGGTTGAACAGTAAACCATCACCAAATATTTTCTGTGACGCACTTTAGGTGACGGTCATGGTGACGGTTTCAAACCGTCACCAAATATGTTTAGTGACGGTTTGCCATTTTTTTATGACAGTTTTCTCTGTCACAAAACACACATTCTGTTGTAGTGCCCAGTCTTGGAATTCCGTTGCCATTCGGCCGTTAGTGTCTGGCCCCACCTCTCTGCCCTTGCGAGGAGGGGAATTCATCATGAATCTTGACCCTAACTAATGTTGTCACGATTTATTAGTGTATGACCTTCTTTTTATCATATATTTGTCTGCTCTCTCTAGACTTTTTTGTTAGTACTTTAGTTTCTCGAGTTTTAAGTTTGATGTAATTTTGGTCCACATGCATTCAAGTAGTTTGACCTCTCATTTTCCCTTCCTATATATATATTTATTTCCTTTAGCTCATAATTCGGCAAAACAAACCAAGTATTGTACGTATGCGAGTGAATCTTATCAGAGTTTTTTTTTCTTTTTCTTCTAAGCAAGCTTGCATATAATAATTAAAAGAGTAATACGGACATCTAAGGAGGGTCTTTCCTGCTATCAATATACAAAATAGTAGTAGGGATAGTCTTTAATGAAATGCTACCAAACATAGAGTTTGTAACTGCCCATTGTGCAACTAAATGCCAAATCTTGGGATCGATCTATCTTGTTAAAACTCCAGCCATTGTGAAATTGCCGAGTGTTTGCAATGTCGTCCGAGATTGATGCTATTTGCTAAATCTGTTCCTCCTTGTAAATAGAAGAAATCACCAACTGAGAGTCTCCAGCTAAAAAGATGGAGGGGTAGTTGAGGTGTTCCGCCATTCTGAGAGCTAATTTTGCCGTTAGTGCCTCTGCAATCACCGGGGTTGTAGTGACATTTTCCTCGGTCCATATTTCAATAACTTCCCCTTTTGAGTTTCTGCTCACTGCTGAAGCCAGAGAAAATGAGTTTCTGAGTGCTGCATCAAAAGATATGCAAATTTGATTTGTGAGAGGTTTTTGCCATTCTTTTTCCACTTTAGAGTTGATCTTTTCTTTCCAAGCCTGTAGATTTTCTTGATAAGAGAGATTCAGCTGTTGTGATAATTTGTGGAGAGAGAGATCCTTGTGATTATGGACTTGGTTATTTCGAAGCCTTTAGATAAAGTCTAGAATGAGACCTGCAAAAATTTTGAAAGGATGTTCTTCCTGGATGGTAAGGCTGAGTTTTTGCTTGGGATATAGAATGAATTGAAACCAATCATTCATTGAGTTTATCGCTAGGGAGGAGATATTTAATGGCCATCTACTGTGACTCCAGAGAATTCTATTTATGGGGCATTCAATGAATAGGTGAAGGAGGGTCTCTTCTTTTTCATCACAAAGCGGGCAATTTATGGAGGGAATGCTTGAAATAAATCTTTTAAGGCGCTCTCTTGTTGGTAGAATATCCCAAAGTATCTTCCATAAAAAGGAGCTTATGGCGGTCATGGATCTTGAGATTCCAAATTTTCCTCTATGGAATATCCGGGTTTGCTTCTCTGGTAGAGTTTGCAATATTTGATGCAAGGTGGTAGGCACATTTAACTTAGAATATCCCATTTTGGGTTTTGGTCCAAATGGGGCAGTCCGAAATTTGGTTGGAGTAGGGCAAGGAAATTTTTAGAATCTCATTTATGCTTTCTTGTTGGAAGAGAGATGTTAACATTGGGAGATTCTAAGATCTATTATTCGAAATAATCAGATCTGAGACTTTGAGGGCAGTCGAGAGATCAGTTGTATGGGTTAGAGGAAAGGGCTTGAAATTTTCCAGTGTCGGGATCCATGGGTTGAGCCAAGCTCTCACAAACAAACCATTTGCAATTTTGAAACATGTTCCTTTTTCCAGCAATGGTCTGGTCTTTAGAATTCCTTTCCAGAGACTTGAGTCAGTTACCTTCTGAGTTGTCAATTCGAAGACGCTTGATTTCAGATATTTCTTTGATAATAGCTTGTGCTAAATACTATTATTTGGTTGGCTCATTTCCCATCCTGTTTTCGCTAACAAGGCTACATTCATGTTTTCCATCAGTCGAAAACCCACTCCTCCATCTTTTATTGGTTGACAAATAGTTTTCCATGATTTTAGGCAGAGCTTGTGCTTTTGATTTTTTTTATTTACCCCACCAAAAATTTTTGAAGCTAGTATTCAGTTGCTTACAGATTGATTTTGAAAGCATGTGCATTGACATTTGATAGGTGGGGATGGCACTTGCTACAGTCCTGATGAGCATAGTTCTACCGACTTGAGAGAGCATTTTTTATTTCTAACCATCCAGCCTTTTGTTTATTTTCCCCAGTATTTCTTTGTAGTCCTCTTTTGTGGATCGAAAAAAAGTTGTCAGCATTCCCAAATATTTCATTTTTTAGGTTGACTCTTTGTATGCCAAGTTCACTGAGATTATTCTTCTTGTTGCTTGACTAGTATTTTGGGTAATGAAAATTGAGGATTTACTTTGATTGATGCGCTGGCCTGACCATGCTTAGTATTTCTCTAGAGTATGATTGATCGCCTGAATCGACTTCTCCATTGATTTTGCAAAGATAATTAAATCATCTGCAAAAAGAAGATGAGATATTGGAGGGCTATCTCTATTGATTTTAATACCTTCCAGCTTTTGCAAAGCTTCTGATCTAGCCAATAGTCTTGAGAGTACCTTCGTACACAGGATGAACAGGAACGATGAGATAGGCTCAACTTGCCGAAGACCCCTTTGTGCATTGAAGAAGCCTTTTGGGGAACCATTGATAAGAATAGAGAAAGAGACCGTCGAAATGCATTCTTTGATAAGATTTATCCAGGTCGAGCTGAAACCCAAGACTCTCATTATAGCAAAAAGAAAATTCCATTCAATAAAGTCGAAAGCTTTTTCCATATCTAGCTTTAAAGCCATCTAACCTTTTTTTCCCTTTGTGATGCTTTAGATGATGAAACATCTCATGAGCAATTATGGGATTTTCCTTAATGTTTCGACCAGGCACAAAGGCTATTTGGAAAGGGGATATTATGGCTAGAAGGGATTTTTTCAGACGGTTTGCAAGAATTTTTGTGATGACTTTATAAATGACATTGGTCAAGCTTATTGGTTAGAAATGTTGAGGGGAAACTGGGCTTACTATTTTTGGAATGAGAGCTATGTGGATGTGATTTATTTGTTTCAAAAGTTTTCCACTTCTAAAAAAATTTTGAACAGTCGCAACCACATCCCTTTTGATAATATGGCAGTAATGTTTGTAGAAAATAGATGTCATCCCATCAGGACCAGGAACTTTATGGTTTGGGATTTGTTTGAGTGCTCCATAAATCTCAATTTCCGAAGGCATGACTATTAGGAATTTATTTTCATCCTCTGAATTCTGTCTTTCAAAAAGGTTTTCGAGATGCTCCGGGAAGATAGGATTTGTGGAAGTATAAATTGATTTAAAATAATCTATGAAAGTAGATTCAATAATATCATGATCCATTGTCCAATTACCTGGGCTCAATTTGATTGAGTCGATTTCGTTTCTTCTTTGACGGATTGTCGTTGACAAATGGTAAAACTTTGTGTTTAGATCAGTTGTGGTGAGCTAGTTAATTCTTGACTTTTGTCTCCATAGAGTTTCTTCATTTTTGAGTTGTTCTTGAAGGTTGAAATGAAGGAATTTTTCTCTCTGTAAGCTCCATGGGTTCAGTGGGTTACTCTGAAGATTACTTAGCTCTGCCTCAAGATGCTGGATGTTGGTCTAGATCTTCTCGAAGTGGGTTTTATTCCAGTGTTTGAGAGCCTTTTTCATTTCCTTAATTTTATTGCATAGAATAAAAGATGGATTCCCATAGAATTGATGGCGCCATTCTTCTTGAATTATAACATTGCTGAATGGTTCTCGAGTCCATAATTCCTCAAATTTAAAAGAAGAGAGATTCTTCTTTATCTTCATTGTGTTGAGCATGAGAGGATTATGATCTGAAGTTGAGGAAATTATGTGTTGGATAGTGGCATCTGGGAAGAGTAGGCGCCATTTTGCATTTGCTATACCACGATCCAGCTATTCTCTAATCATCGCTCTTCCAATCCGATCATTAGTCCATGTGAAAGTGGGTCCCGAGAAACCAATGTCAATAAGACTGTGAGAATCCATTAAGCATTTTAAGCCGCCTATGGATGAGGACGATACTGGTCTACCACCATACTTATCTTGTTGGCCTAATAAGTCGTTGAAATCACCTATACAGAGCCAAGGATCAGTAAAGGAGCTGTGAGTTCAGTCCAAATGAGTCCAGAAATTCGCTTTTTGTCGCCGTTGTGCTGGGGCATAAACAAAAGTTACTAGCCAAGGATTATTGGGAGGATCAAAATAAACCAAAATAGAAATAGCATTAGCATTAGTATGAACCGATTCAATATCAACACCCGGTCGCCATAATAACAAAAGGCCTCATTTTTTTCCCAAGGCAGGCATATGTACAAAATGGTGGAAACCTAGTCTATTTACAATAATAGAGGTGTTATCATTAGACACCATGATTTTTGACCAAAAGATAATATCCCGATTAAACTTATTTATAAAAGCCCTTATACTCCTGATTGTTTTGGGGCAGGCTAGTCCCCTGTAATTCCATACCAAAGACTTTATGGAATGGATGGAGGCATGGCAGAGCCCGCCTCGTTAGCTTTCTTGGATTTTCCAGACAAAGATGTCTTTGATATAGCTCTGGTATACGGTTTGGATCTTGCAGCTTCATTTGTTCTTTTGACTTTCCCTTCCCTGATGGCTTTGATTTAATTGATAGTAACATAATTGCCACTTGTTTTTCCTCATCTCCAATATCTTAACTAAAACTCCTTGACTGTGGGTTACCAACCTCAGAAATTTTCTGCACTTTTGATCTCGGTGAGTTAGACTCCTGGACACAAAGAGAAGCCGACCTTTTCTGTGGAGCTTCCAACTCAGAAGTGGGAAGTAGTGAGATTGAGCTTTCTGAAGAGTAGTAAGAAAGGTCGTGCGCTAAAGGACCATCCTGAGGAGAGGAGTTATTTTTTGCCACATAACGTATGGTGGGCCCTGGCTTCTTTGAAACAGACTGATAACTTGGAACTACTGGAGGTGCACTCAAAATGACCGGGTGATAAGTAATCGAGGGCATGAAATTTAAATCTTTTGGTTTAGCACCCAGCGAGCTTTATGCATTGAAGGGTGGGCCGAACTTCTAGTTACTGCTTCAGGTCAAACCATCCGAGTGAGATTGATCTTCACTTGGGCTTTGAATGCCCTTTGACTTCCTTCGTGGGTCCTGTATAATAGGCCCAGTTAATTGCTGCTGTGAGACTTTATTTTCCGCCAACGAGAAACCCGGAAGTTTAGTTTGCATAAATACTTCTGCACTTGTCTTCAACCAACTAGAGATCCATTCTTCGGTTAAAGGGAGAGTAAAGTTCCTTGGTTCCATCCCTGTGAGGTTGCTGTAGGCATTCTGTGGATCAATTGATTGAGGGAGAGACTTTCTTCTTCTATAATGGCTTTTCCTTTCCCATGCAAGTCTTTGATTAGTGGTTCTTTCCTTATTTCATTCAGAGGGGACATGGGTAGTATGAGGGCCGACGAACCAAAGCTCCTGTTTTCCAGCAATTCAATGTCTGACTTTGTGTTTTCTTATAGAGAGTCTAGGGTCCCTTCCTTGACCACAATGAATAGGATTAACCGACATGAAGATAGGAGATTCCGCATGCAACCAAGGCCCAAATGGCATCTATTATGTGGTGGAAATTAGAGAATTACAGACGGTTTGGGAATGCCCAATCCTACCACAAGCATAACAAAAGTCAGATAAGTGTTCATATTTAAACGAGACCCATGTGTCAAAATTGTAGCCCCTTGGTTCCCAGAATCCTTGTTTCGAAGGTTTGGTGATGTCAATGTCTACCTTAATTCTGATAAATTTCTTACAAGCTAAACCAAATTGGGGATCCACATCCACTCCTAGATATGTTCCAAGAGCATTCCCTATCTTAAAAGCATTTTTTTCCGTCATATGATTTCTGATAAGCCCATGGATTTGAATATGGAAAGGTGATGTATTGAGACGAATTTCTTTCTATGTAGATTCTGCAGGACAGTCTTTGAGGATGAGGAGATGCCCTTTGCAAGGGATTTGGCTTAGGATTCTCTTTTTGTCACCAGCATTTTGAAATGTGAAGAGAAAAAGATTTACATCAAGATCTTCAATGTGGAACTTACTGAGGAAACTCCAAGCAGCTCTGAAGGAAGCATGTAGGGAAATACTGTTTAAAGCTCGAGTAGCAACTATTCTACCAATGAGAGCTAACTCAGGATCTCCATTAGCTTGTTCAATTTCAGGGGATAAGTTTAAACCTTCCCAAGAAAGGGCCTATGTTTGGTGTATCAACTGCTCCATATCCATGGTGGGAAACTTATGAGAAGGAACCTTGAGATTTTGTGAAAGGTTGTTCGAAAAGCACTACTAAGAGATGCAGAGAGAACTCTAGGAGAGAGCGGGAGGTTTTGGATCTTGCTACGTATCTATTGCAGAGAGAACTCTAGAAGGAACGCTAAGAAATTCTTAGCTTATCAGAGTTACCTCTGCAACATGATTATATTAATGCCAACAATAGAAAACGATATACGTTTTGTGTCGTCTAGGTCTATAAAAAAATATTGCAATAAAACATTTATATATTGATATATGTAACTAATTATTATGATACATAAGATGGTCTAACTTACAATAACAATAGTTTTACAATTTAACGTAATTTATCAAGTCGTGTTTTTGTAAGATATCTTTGTAAATCAAGTATTCCCCTTGTGCCAAGCCAACTAATCTACCAACTTTCATTGATTTAGACATCCATTTTTCTTTAGAAAAAAAATAATTAATATGTATAATAGTGTCCGTACTTTTTCAAGATATTTAACTTTGTTAATTAAATTTTATATTTTATATAGCCATCATCCATTTAAACAAAGTTCTAAAAACTGTTGTGTATATATAGGATTGTTACATATACTCATGGGACATTTGGATACATAGATGAGTTATGAACATTTTTATAAAATAACTTATAAAAATAATATCATTTTATATAAATATACTCATTTTAAAATATAGTTGTAGAAATGGGTGTAAAGCATCCTCAGTAGGATTAGCCAAAGGCTAAATCTGTCACATATTTAGCCATTAGATCTGAAAATATCATCACAATGTATTAGCTAAAG
>CM036129.1:13384841-13435583 GCA_002916485.2 Juglans nigra
GCCAACAACAGGAAATAAAGATGAAACCGAAAAGAAAAGAGAGACGTGCGCGAGAGAGATGCGGGAGAAACTGAAACTGAAACAGAGAAATGCGGAAAGAAACGGAAGTTGAAGGAGAAAACACTCACCTCAAAAACGACGTCGTTCAGGATTCTCACTAAACACGAAAATGGCTGGGCCATTTTCACGCACTGATCCGGGCCACTTTGATGAAGAGGCAGGGCCTTACACCTTCATCCCTGTTATATTCCTTTTGCTGTTCTCAATTGAGTCCCTCGTCTCTGTCCTTAGTCCCTTCGCCATTCTTAGTCCTTTTGTTACCTTTAATCAAATCCTTCACCTTTTCCTTCTGCTTCGATGGCCCTGAAGTGCTCCTTGTCCTCCAAGCCTCTGTATTTCACCGTGAAGAGCTGGGAGTCATCAGTTACACTGACGACCTCTGGGCGTTCATGGCGAAGTACAATATTCCCTCATCGGTGATTTTGAAGGTCCCCGACTTCTGAGTTCCTGCCTTTGACGTTGGCGTGATGGCGATTCGCGTGGTGCTCTATCCTATCATGTTAGTGAATGGGCTCCGGCTCCCTTTCTGCTACCTAGTTCGCGACATTCAACACTACTTGGGGTTGGTTCCCGCACAGCTTCATCCAAATGCATGGTGCCTTTTAGTGGTCAGCTGCATCATCTACCGTAGGGTGCTTAATGCCTGTTTGAAGGAGTATCCCGACTTAACAGCTTGGGAATTTCTATCGGTGTACTGTGTGCTGTGCCTGGATGGGAGCTTGTGCAACTTTCAGGGGCATTCACCTTGGAGGTGTATTGCCAGTCTTGAGTCGCGCCATTCGCACATCAAGGACTGGTCCTGAAAATTCTTATTTGTCTCGAGCTCGAGATGGGAGTACCTTGAGGGAGAGAAAGATCACAAGGAGTTCTCTATTCAGGCCGATCCTATGTCCCCCTGTCCAAGAGCCTGATCATTGACCTGTCCCGGAGGGAGGAGGCTAGGTTAGTGGCAGTGATATCCTGGGTATCGGCCCACCCCTACGATGCAGAGATTGACGCAGTGTTGTCTGACGTCAACGTCATGAGCTACTTGATTGCCCATTACTGCTCGTTTGTGCTCGGGTGAGACTTCTTGATGGACCCCGCATCACCCCGGGGTCAAAAGCATCCCTCAAGTTCTCTCGTGGTCAGTGGCAAGGGAAAGCGGCCAAAGGTAGCCCGCGATGAAGAGGGTAGGGCTCCTCGACGTGAGATAGGCGGGGCCTTCCGAGGTGATGCTGGGGGGTTTCGAAGCAGAGAAGGCTCGTCTCAGAGAGATGCTTAGGGGACTAGGCCCCCCCTCTCCCCACAAGGCTTCGAGGAGCAAAGCCAGGGGGTCTTAGCGTGCTCGCTCTGAACACTTCGAGGTCCTGGCTTTTTCTGCTCAGGGGTCCCTCAGGAGCAAGGCCGGGGTATCCTAGCATGCGTGCCCTGAGCTCCTAGATGCTCTTGCTCCTTCTACTTGGGGAACTACTTCCTTTCCCATGTGCCCTGAGGTCTCGACTCCTTTTGCTCAGGGGTCCTCATGGAGAGAGGCCGAGGGGTCCCAGCGTGAGCCCCCTGAGCACCCAAAGGCCCCTGCTCCTTCTACTTAGGTAATTGTTT
This sequence comes from Juglans nigra, assembly GCA_002916485.2. Classification (NCBI taxonomy): domain Eukaryota; kingdom Viridiplantae; phylum Streptophyta; class Magnoliopsida; order Fagales; family Juglandaceae; genus Juglans; species Juglans nigra. Next base: position 13,386,486 of record CM036129.1, read on the forward strand.
CCTTTCCCGAGATGAAGCTCTCGATGTCAGCGTCGACGTCCTCTCCGTCAATGTCGACGTCCGCTCCGCCGGGGTCTGTCATTTCGGCATTCCTTGTTGAAGAGGAGGAAGATGATGAAGTCTTCTGGGCCACCTTCTTCGACGCCTTCACTCAGCCAGACTCCCGTGGGGCCTCAGCTATGGATTCTTCATTCTTCTTCAAGGAGTCGCTTGCTCGGGAGATTGTTCCACCTGTTTCGCTCGTGGCCACAATTGATTCCCCGATCTCTCCTTCTCTCTTGGAGGTTACTGTTCGGGAAGATGCCGCCCCTTTAGTCCTCCCCAACATTGGTGTTGCCTCCTGTTCCGCGGTCCCGATGCTGGATGATAGGGAGGAAGCGGGCTTGAGCTCCCCCTTCTCGTGGAGCTAAGCTTACAATCTTTTCTGGAGCCAGGGGTGGACTCCTACTTTGTTTCTCCAAAGAAGACGTCCTTCCCAAGCCCCCAATAGACAGACCATGCTCGGCCAAGGAGGGGGCTGAGCCTATGACCGAAGGGGGATCCTTGCAATCTGAGGAACCTTTCCTGGGGATCGGGGTCTCTGGACGGGTTGAGGCTAGCGTTTCAGAAGCCTCCGGCATGAGTCCTTTGCTGGAGTCTGTTGAGGACGTGCCGCGGTCCTTGCAGCTGTTGGCAGGTGTTGCCTCCTCTTCCCGTGCCGGTTCGGGGTCGAACCAATCCATTGGCTCTGGCCTAGGCGATTGAGCGGGAGGCTCAAAAGTTGAGGCCTCTCTTTGCGCAGGTATGTCTTGCCTCTCACTTAGCTTGCCTCATAGGGAATTCCCATTCTTCTTTCTAGCAGCTCCCTCATTTGCAGGCCACAGACTAGTTAGCGGGCATCATCGTTGAAGAGGGCGAGGAGCTCGAGGAGAAGAACCAAGCGGGGAGCTCAAGGAGGAGAACCGGGAGCTCCGATCCCTAGCTGTCCTTGCCTGCTTGGAGGTTCGCAAGGGTTAACAAGAAGCCAAGGCTCTCTCAGTAGAGCGGGACGTGCTAATAGAGGACCTTGACTCGTTGATGAAGCGACATGCAAACCTGTGGGACAAGGTCCAAAAACTGAAGAGGAAGAAGTCTGGAATGAAGGTGGAGCTAGCCAATATCAAGGTGGATTTCACCCGAGCCTCTTTAAAGATTCGACGTCTCCGGGATGCGCAGAAGGTCTCGGAGAAGAAAGAGGAGGATCTTCGAAAAGGGGTCCTCGCACTTCGGGGGGAAAAGAACCAGCTGGTCTGGGAGTTGGCCTTAGCCGTCAGGCTAAGTTCCCGAATTTTTCAGGCACTTTTTACTTGTCTGGGAAGTCCAACGTCAGAAGGCTGAGGTGCAGCGGAAGAAGACCCGGATCCACTGGCTCAAATCCAAGCTACTGCATGTAAACAACACAATCTTGGCTCGGGACACAGAGATCTCGGTCATGGAATCCGGCTTTCTGAGTAGATGAGGGAGATCAAGTCCCAAATTCAGCGCACTCCAGCCGTTCGAAATACTGCATGGGGGTACGGTTACAAGGTGGGCCTCGAACGGCTATAGGACCATCTGCAGGAACACCCCGAGGCAGACTTTAACACCTTGAGGCTGGAGTCCTTAGAGCCGAACCCTCAGGCTTATGCATTTTTCAGGGATCCTGGGAAGCCATGAATGCCCCCATTCCCCTCGGACGCTCCCTCTTGGTCATTTTTGTACAAGCTCCGAGCCCTTTATGTTTTGCTTTTCTTTTCCTTGTAACCCAGGATTTCCTGTAAACTTGACTTATATGTATATATGTAGCAGATTTCCCTATTGCCCTTTGCTTACTTGTGCTTATGGTTTCCTATTGTTCACTTCTTTTTCTTCTTTGTTTGAGACTGGGGTCCCGGGGCTTCTCTCATTGAGACCTCTGTCCTTGTGTGTGAGCCTGGCCTTTGCCTTAAGGCTTTGGCATTGTGGTTATGATCACGGGGCCGGGCGAGTCTAAGTACTCTCTTTCGAGGGTTTGTGTGGGCAGAGCTCGAGAGGCTTTAACCCGATGATCACGTCAGCTGGTAGCACAAAAGTCGGTAAGTCAAGGGACTTGTGTTTGATTGGTTGTTAATAGGGCAGAGGTTGGGAGGCTCTGGCCCTTAGCCAATGCATCACGGCCAGTCTAGAGACTGGGCTTGTAGCACGAAGGTCGGCAAGTCAAGGGACTTGTGTCCTACTTGCTTTGGGCGGGACAGAACTTGGGAGGCTCTAGCCCGTAGCCAATGTATTTCGGCCAATCCAGAGATTGAGCTTGTAGCACGAAGGTCGGCAAGTCAAAGGACTTGTGTTCGATTGGCAATGGGTGGGGCATAGCTCAGGAGGCTCTGACCCTTAGCCAATGCATCACGGTCAATCCAAACACTGAGCTTGTATGACCGGAGCTTTTAGATAAAGGCGAATGGAGTTGAAATCACATTTTTTATTCAAAAGTTGCTAATTATATAATCGGGCGAACCCGTGACTTTTAAGAAAAATACTTTCTCAAGTGCTCGACATTCCATGGATGGGGAAGTACGCGACCTTCCTGGTCCTTCAATCGGTGAAGTCGGGTCTTTCGCTAGCTGTCACCATAAAGGGCCTTTCCCAATGGGGACCTAGCTTTCCTTCTTCTTGGGTGGTGAGTTTGGTCTACTTCAGAACCAAGTCCCCTACCTTGAAGGCCCAAGGTCGGACTCGCTTGTTAAAGTATTGTTTCACTTTTCTTTTGTTGCTCATTGTTCGACTCGCTGCCTCCTCTCGCTTTTCTTCTAGGAGATCCAAGTTTTCTTTTAATCCTTCTGTTTTGCAGTCTGGGTTAAAATGTTGAACTTGGTACGTAGGCATCCCCACCTTTGTTGGAATCACAGCTTCGGTCCAGTAGATGAGCGCGAAGGGTGTTTTTTCTGTGGGGGTCTTAACAGACGTTCGGTAGGCTCATAGCACACCGGGGAGCTCTACGGCCCATCTCCCCTTTTGATCTCCCAGCTACTTCTCCAATATATTCAACAATGTCTTGTTGGTGGCCTCTGCTTGTCCATTGGCTTGCGGGTGCCTTGGAGATGAGTATTTGGCTTTGATCTTGAGCTCAACACACCACTCCCGGTAATGCGTACAATCGAACTTCCTGCCATTGTCCATTATGAAGCTTTGAAGGACACCGAAATGATAGACTACAGACTTCTAGAGGAATCTCGTTATGGCCTGGGCTATGATCATCGCCAGTGCCTCTACTTCCACCCACTTTGTGAAGTAGTCAACCACTACCATTACAACCTTCACTCTTCCTTTGCTCCCAGGGAATGAGCCGATAAGGTCAAGCCCCCATTGTGCAAAGGGCCAGGGAGACACGATGGAGGTGAGTTCTTCTGGTAGATAGTGGGGGATGGGCACATGTTCCTAGCACTTGGGGCATTTCTTCATGAAGTGTTCTGCGTCCCGGAAGGAGTGGGGCCAGTAATACTCTGCGCGCGTGACTTTGGCTAGTGCTCTTCTACTAGAGTGATTTCTGCAAACTCCTTCTTGTATTTCAGCCAGGACGTACTGGGCTTCCTCTGGCCAGATGCATCTTAGGAGGGGCTTGGAGAAACCCCTTCTGTACAAGACTCCTTCCACCAACGTGAAACGTGCCGCTCTATTTCTTATCGTTTGTGCTTCATCTTGGTCGTTCGGGACTAGGCCCCCATTGAGGTACTTTATGATGTCAATGGCCCACTCTGGAGGCGCTGGCTGCTTTGTGGGCCATTGTGTTCTCTGGATATGCTGATCTTGATAATGGCCAGTGTGTCAACTGTACCAGCTACTGTGTGATCTGGTATAGGGGCCTCTTCCTGGCTCGAGGCAACCTTTGCCAAACGGTCTGTTTTGTGGTTCTCCCCCTTAGGATTTGCTAAATATGGAAGCATTCGAAAAGGTCGCGCGCCTCCCCCACCTGCTGGAGGTACTTCTTCAGTTTTCTCCTTTCGTGGCAAATTGTCTCGTTATCTGGCCGACCACCACCTGTGAGTTTAAACTCGGTAGCTCCCAGCAACCTAGCTACCGACATTCCCATTAGTAGTGCCTCGACTCAGCCTCGTTGTTGGTAGTTTTGAAATTGAGTTTGATCATGTAGTTATGCTCCTCCCTGAGCTCTTTGACGATGTGTACCCCTACACCTCCGAGCCCGGTAGGACGAGCTGTCGACGTAGACCTTCCAGGACTTGCCTTGGGGTGTGATGGGTGTTTCTTCAGGGTAGTCAGTGAACTCGACTATGAAATCTGCCAGCATTTGCCCCTTAATTATCGTGCAAGGGAGGTGTTCGATGTCGAATTTGCTCAGTTCATTCGCCCAATTCGTCATCCAGCTAGACACATCGGACTTCTATAGTATTTTCCTGAAGGGGACGTCCGCGAGTACCTTCATCGAGTGGGCCTGAAAGTATGGCCTAAGCCGCCTGGCGATGGTGACCAGTGCAAATGCCAGCATCTTCATTCGGGGATATCTGGCCTTAGCTTCCCAGAAAGCACAACTCGTGTAGTAGACGGGTCGCTGGTCCCCTTCCTTGTTGCGGACCAGGACAATAGACACATTGTTTGAGGTCAGTGCCAGGTATACAGTCAAACTTTCCCTTGGCTTGGTCTGACTGAGGAGTGGTGGGTGGGCCAAATACTCATTCAGCTCATTGAATGCTCGATCACACTTTGCGTCCCATTCCTACGCCTTTCTGAGGACCTGGAAAAAGGGAATGCAACGGTTGGTTGGCCTTGCGATGAAGCGGTTTAGGGCCACCACTCTCTCTGCCAGCCTCTGGACCTCATTGATTGTTCGGGGTAGAGGCATGCCCACTATCACCTTGACCTTCTCGGGATTGGCCTCTATTCCACGTTTCAAGACCATGAAGCCCAAGAACTTCCCCGACTCGACACCGAAGGCACACTTCAGCGGGTTGAGCTTCATCTGATACTTTCTTAGCACTGCGAAAGCTTCCTGAAGGTTGACGAGATGCTGCTTGAGCTTCCTACTTTTGACGAAAAGGTCATCCATGTAGACCTCCATGTTCCATTCGATCTTCTCCTTGAATATCCAGTTAACCAGTCGTTAGTAAGTTGCGCAGGCTTTCTTAATACTGAACGACATGGCTTTATAGCAGTGGAGTTCTCGATCGGTGATGAAGGCCATCTTCACCTCGTTGTCCGGGTTAATCCTGATTTGATTGTACCCCGAGTATGCATCCATGAAACTGTCAGATTTATGCGTTGTAGTGGGAAGTTGTCCTTTGGGTAGGCCTCATTCAGGTCGATCGGCTACGTTTGGGTAGTGAGAATACTTGAGAAGTATTGAGAATGTTTGTGAATAGTTATGAGTAGAGATTGGAGTGAGTTTGTGGGTCCCATTGAGAGTATGAGTTGTTTGGATGTGTGAAGTATGTTGAGTTGTTGACTTTTGGACAGATAGTTGAAAAAGGTGTGGGTCCCATAAATATTATAGTGATTTTATTTTTAGTAATAAATATTATAGTGATTTTATTATTGTGATTTTATAATATTAATAAATATTGTAGTGATTTTATTTTATTTTATATATAATAATGATAAATATTATAATGATTTTATTTTTAATTTATATATAATAGTGATAAATATTATAATGATTTTATTTTTATATATATCATAGTGATAAATATTATAGTAATTTTATTTTTTATTTATATATTATAGTGATTTTATTTTTTATTTATGTATAATAGTAATAAATATTATAGTGATTTTATCTTTTATTTATATATAATAGTGATAAATATTATAGTGATTTTATCTTTTATTTATATTTAATAGTGATAAATATTTAGTGATTTTATTTTTTATTTATATGTAATAGTGATAAATATTATAGTGATTTTATTTGTTATTTATATTTAATAGTGATAAATATTATAGTGATTTTATTTTTTTATTTATATATTATAGTGATTTTATTTTTTATTTATATTTAATAGTGATAAATATTATAGTGATTTTATTTTTTATTTATATATAATAGTGATAAATATGATAGTGATTTTATTTTTTATTTATATATAATAGTGATAAATATTATAGTGATTTTATTTTTATTTATATTTAATAGTGATAAATATTATAGTGATTTTATTTTTTATTTATATTTAATAGTGATATATATTATAGTGATTTTATTTTTTATTTATATATAATAGTGTTAAATATTATTGATTTTAATTTTTCTTTATATATAATAATGATAAATATTATAGTGATTTTTGGAAAGATTTTGGTATGAAAATGGTTCATTGCGTTTGGCATGTGAAGTATTTCCAATAGTACGAGAATACTTGGAAAGTGTTGAGGTATATTGGCTACCCAAACGTAGTGAGACATAAACATCCTCCACTTTTCACTCACTTTCTTTACTAGGAACACATTGGAAAGCCACTCAGGATAATGAACTTCCTTGATGAAACCCACAACCATGAGGAAATCCACGAGAAAATCCACCATGGTAGTTGTCGTTCTCGGGGCCAATTGGGGCTATCACTTTGTCCATCCATGGTGGTGTTTAATTACTGCCGTGTTGATCCTGGGCATTTTTTCATGGCACCAGGCTAACACGTCCTGGTGCTCGATGATGAGCAATTTTGCTGATTTTCTTAGCTCTGGATCCATCTTGGTCCCTACCTGAACAATCCATTTGGGTCTTTGCAAATCTACCGACACCAATTCCAGAGGCTCATTGGGTTCTGCCTGCCAAAGTGTCTGCTCATCCCTTACTTCTTCATCCAGCTTCGTCAGGGTCAGAGGTAGAGACGGGCCAGCATCCTCTCGTACTCCTTCAAGGGTTCGGATCTCTTTGGCCTCCTGCCTCAGTTCCTGATCATAGCATTCCCATGCCAAGACCTGCTCGCCGAGGATCTCGCCCACTCCCGCAGGAGTTGGAAATTTTATCTTCAGGTAGAATGTAGAGGTTATCGCCCTCAGATTGTTCAGGGTCGGTCACCCCATGATTGCATTGTAGGAGGAAGGGGCCTTTACCACGAGGCTCGAGGAAATCCACCATGGTAGTTGTCGTTCTCGGGGCCTTCCCTGCCAGGATGGACCAAGTGATAGTCCTAATTGACTATCTCTAGTAAAGCCTTTGAGGGGTGTTGGGGCCAGGTGCAATCGATCGGGCGTGATTCCCATTCAGACGAAGGCTTATCATAATAGGATATTGGCCGAACTGCCGTTGTCGATCAGGACCCTTTTCGTCATATAATTGGCGATCTACACGGTCACCACTAAAGTGTTGTCGTGAGGGTGGAAGATGCCTTCCTCGTCCTTCTCACTGAAGGTAATGACAGTTCCCCCTAAGTGGCTTTTGGTGCTTGGGACTCCCCTGCCAATCGTGAACACTTCTTTGTACTTGGCCCTTTTTTCATTGGCCCTTCGTGCCAAGGAGATGGCCCCTCCCCCGGCATTCCCTTCTGTGATTGTGCGAATTTTGCCTATGGGGCCGTCTTCTCTAGCTAGCTTCTTCTGCGCAGCCTCGCTCTGGGTCCTCTTCCAGCCGTTCGCCTTGCTAGACTTTCACTTCTCCGTGGTCGTGCTTGACCATCGGGTAGGCTGGTCGCACCACTTATCCCCCCGTTGGTCTAGAAGAGCTTCCAGCTCTTCCATCTTCTGTTTTTGAGTGAGGCAATTCTTCGTTCGGTGGTAGGAGTAGTACTGCGGGCTCGGATTTCTTTCTGCCTCCATGGCCATGCTAAATTCGATGCTCGATCAGACCCGCCCACAAGTGGGCTGCTCCTCCATGAGTTTGGTCTCACGTGTCTTATTCTTGTTAACTTCTAGGTTCACCCTGTTGCTCTGGCCGGCAGCTTTCTTGTCTACCCTCTCCAACTTAGTCTTCCGACAGGGTTGTCAGCGCCCGAAGCGTATCTTTGGCATTGATAAAACTGTCGGCTAGGTCCATGAACTCCCTCAACGAAGTTGGGGTCTTCTGCGCAATCTCGATCATGAAGGGGTTACGGGGCTAGACTTTCTTGGCAGAGCAACCAGGGTGATCTTTTCATCTTGGTCATCTGTTGTCATGCGCTCCCTGTTGGACCGAGAGAGGTAAGACTTCAAACTTTCATCGTATCGTTGCTTCACAGGCAAGAGGTAGGCAGCAGGTCACCTCCTTTTTTGTCTCGCCATGAATTGCATCACAAAGAGTCGGGCCAACTCGGTGAAGCTGTCGATGGTCTAGGATGGCAAGGACCCGAACCATGCTCTCGCAGTCCCTTTCAAAGTGAGAGGGAATGCCCTACACACAACCTCTCCCGGGAACCTGTGCTGGGTCATATGGGCCTTGAACATTTCCAGATGTTTCAGGGGATCCTTGGACCCTTCGTATGCGTTTATTTATGAGACTTTAAATCTTGGGGGAAGAGGGACTGCCATAACTTCAACGCTATATGGCAGTTCCGTGCTGGTGAGTAGCTGGTCCACTATGGATGTTGTACCTACTCATTCGACGATCTCAACTTATTTGTCCCTAAGCTCCTGAAGCTCGAGGCACATCCTGCGTCGCTCTTCTTCAGTTGTCGCTACTTCAGGGGCTTGATGGGACTCAGAGTGGGTCTCTGCTCGCCTTCCTCCGGTTCCTAGCTGGCCCTCCGCAGGGGGGCATTCTCTTGGCGAAGAGCCGTCACTTCCTCCATCAGCTTTCGTATCATTTCAACTTGTTCGTTGGTACTTGCTTCCCTCGCTTTAGGTTGTTCTTCTTCACGATGTGAGGCTTGGGAGCTCATTGTTGCCAGCATGCGAAGGCACACTAGTATAGGAAATAAGATCCCACACATGGCGCTACTGTTGATGTCGTGTTTCGTAGCCTAGGCAACTCCATGCAATTGGGCTCAGTCCAATACCTATTGACATAGAGAATGGAGAATGGGAGGCTCGGGGGCCGTGGTAGCTCCAATGTTTAAGTTAGCGATTGAGATCGAGAGAGTAATGTTTAGTTAAGGAGAATGAGAGCTAGAGTATATAAGAGTGTGAACCCCTCACTTGGCTGACGGAAGGGGTATTTATAAATGGCCGAGGTGAATCCCGAAGTGGAGGTAGCGGGTGTGCGGCTCCAAAATGGGATTGGGTGTCCCTGCCAACTTTTTGCTGCCCTGCAGACCTGCCAGGCCTGATTACTGCTGTCTCTGATACCCAGGGGACATGCTGTGGCGTGTCAACTCCCGGGATGCATTAAATACGATGTGGCTTCTGTCATGGCCTCGTCCTCGTTCCATTAAATACGGAGTGGTTCTGGTTAGGCACGTTCATCTTTTTGCGCCGTTCGGACAAAAGGGTCAGGGACAGGGGATGTCCCTGACTGTAGACTAGTAGCAGTGTCAGACTGTCTTGCCCTACCTCCCATCCTTTTGTCAGTGTACTCTGCTCGGTTGATTCTCTTCTTGAGCCTCTTGGGCCGACTCAGCCCAGCCTAGGCCTTATCCTTGGACCAAGCTCGGGCCTATTCCTCGGGCCAGGACTTGGGGATTACTCCCTTCACAAATAGGCTTTCTCGGTGAATGGTGGTGAAGTAAGAGAAAAGGCATCGTGGGACACCATGGATGATGGAAACGATGGAAGAGAGTAACGGTGCCACTAGACCTGTGATGAATGTGGCGATGACGTTGTATGGCGGACTGGCAGAGGGGCTCATGCAGATGTTTGGGCAGGAAGGTTGTTGATGGAGCAAATGTTCAGTGCACTATCAGGGACTCTCGGTGGCTGATAAGGTTGTCATTCTGGGTTGTTTGCGATTGGAATGGGTGCATGGTGGTGCAAGGCAGTGGCTGGGTTGCTTGGGTGGAACTACCATGCACGGTGAGGAAGGGAAACTGTACTCTATTTCAAGGGTAGAAAAATAGGGGGACATGGAGGCTTGTTCTGTGGTGGTTGATGGCTGAGATGTGGAGGAGTAGCGATGGAGGTCGTGTAGTGGCATATCTCAGTGTACATGTGGTTGAGCTTTAGTCCGTGCATGGTTAGAACTGGGCGCTAGGCGAAAACTTCACGTGGGTTCTTTCACGGTGGAATGTGGGTAGTTGCTTCTTGTAATGGCTTGCAGCTGTGTGGTTTCCCAACTAAGGGCTGTGGCAATGAGGTTATCCCACAATGGTTTTGTTGTAGTGTGATGCTTGACTCCAGATGGGCAGTATACGACTTGGATGGGAGTGGTTTCTGGTCTGCCTTGGGTTAAGGCTGGTGATGGTGGTTGTGGAAGCGAAAGTGACGAAGAGAGGACAGTGAGGAATCAAGGTCGGGAGAGATGGAATTGAAAGGGAAAGCTGAGAGGGAGAGAAAATGAGGACCTGTGGGGAAGTGGGTCACGGAGAGGGGAAGAGTAGTTGTAATCTGTATAGAGAGAGTTGAATGCGGCGAAAGTGATGGGGAGGGAGGAACATGCGTAGCGGAAAAGAAGTGAAACTGACCGGGGGAGAGAGAGAGAGAGAGAGAGAGAGAGAGAGAGAGGAAAAAAAGAAAAATAAACCCACAAGAGACACAGTTTTCCTCAACTACTGAGCTTCTTTATGGGGCTTGCTAAGATTAGATCTGGGTGTTACAGAAAGGCTTTAGCTTGTTGCAAGTAACTTGTCTTTCAACTGCAAATAAACCCCATCATTGTAGATGGATGGGGCAAGAAGCCTAGGTATGCACTCATTGCTCTGATTGCTACTACAACTTGTCTTTGTCTGCCTTGAGCCTCTGATCTTCATCTCGAAGCTTATTCTTCTCTGTCTGCACAAAAGAAGGATAAGAATACGTTACACCTATGCACTCGGTTAACGTGTACAAATGAATAAGTAATTTCTGAAAATTAAGTATATCATGCAAATAGATAAAGAGAGATCTTACTCTTAAATAGCCCCAGCTTTATATTTGACTCTAGAAATCCTAGATTGGTCTTCTCCACCTTATTTAGAATTAAAAAAGACAACTAATTGCCATAGGTTTGATGAGGGGGAAACAGACAAGTAGGTTTACAACTGGTTACTTATACATGATGATCAGTAAAAACATAGCATCACAAGTTGTCATAGAATAAAGCCTTTTCATCCTAAATCCAACCATCGGTCAAGCAATAACAAGTCAAGATGTACAAAAATTTCAGCTCTTCACAGTCTTGGCTATGGACAATATTTCGAAGGTCTTGAAGTCTTACAAGGAACACTGCAATGCATGGGAGTGGAAATTACTCGGCAATACACCCTTCTGGACCTCCCCTCCACCATGCTTTCTCTCAATTTCTTTTGATACAGCAGTAAGAGAGTCTGGTAGCATAGCAACAGCGGTTGGTAGAATCCAAGATGATACAACTATCTTTGTAATCACAAAGTTCTTAAGATCAAAGAACACGAACTAGGGAGAAGCTATGGCAACAACTATAGGAGTACAGGAAGCCCTTCTACACCAAATCAGAAATGTCATTTTAAAAGGTGATTCATAAGTAGTTGTCGAAGCCCTACAACAACCTCTAAAAATTCTAGATTGGATAATAGAAGCCACAATTAGAGATACAAGGATCATGCTTCAAAATTTTGACAAATGGGAAGCAATCAAAATACATCAATTTCAAAATTGATGCGTGCATTTCATTGTGCAGTGGGCAGCCTCGAACAACTTGTTCGGAAGCATCCCCCTTAAGAAAGTGCCTTAATGTATGCTGGATTTTCATAGTGGAAAAGACCCACCCTTTATTCCTTGTTAATTGCTGTAATTGTTGTTATTGTATTACTTTGTAAGACTCCTTTATTTTCTTAATGAATCATTTCTATTTGCTTAGAAAAAAAAAGATTGTATAGGAAAACTGTTCTCTTTTCTAGGAATTCTTTCAGAAGAAAGGGAAGAGATATTAAAATTTTTCGGTGACCAAGTTTCTTGCAACCATTTGAGTCTCCAAATGAGCATTCCGCTTCCACGCTTGAAACAAATAGCAAACCAATTATGACATTAAAAAAAAGATTTTTCAAGATTATACCAATTAGACATGTATGCATGCTATCACTCATAAAAGTAGAAAAAAAAAACTAATGAACATGAAGTAAAAGATAACATTAATTTTAAAAGGTATCAAAACCTTGAGCAAATTGTCAAGCTACAACACTAACAACAACCTAGCCCTTCCAATAGCAAAAACTAAAACCACAAAGTTAGGAAGCAAGGAACATGAAAGCTCCTAGATGAGTGTAGTTTGTGTACAAAATCACTTAGGGAACTAAAGATATTGTCATGCACTATCAGAAGAGGCCCTATGATACCCAACTGCCAAATCAAATAGTATTATGTTGTGGTAATTGCACAATTTTCAGTTCATATAAAATATCTGGATGTTGTAGAGTATGCAACCATTGATACTACTCGAAAATAGATTATCCAGAACTTATTTCCTTAAAAGCACATGTTGTATCCTTACCAGTGAAGGCATGTAATAAGGGACATCCTTGAACAGTACTCCTCTGAGATTCTCCATTTTTTGTACACCTCACTTGCATAAAACTTGTGGAAGGGGTCTCGGCCAAGCCAGATCGAGCCCGGGTAACTTCACCAAAGCTTGTGATCCATGACATGGCGAGCCAGGGAATGAAAGGGGAAAAGCCCAGGCCGACCTAAGAAGGGAGAAGCAAGTGGCACTATTTCAGGTTCAGTGCATTAATGAGGGAAGGATCGGTGGGATCTTGTCCTCGACAGAATTAGCACCATTAAATGGGATGTCGAACAGTCAACACCAGGGTCGATTTCTTGTCATTAACAAGAACGGTTGCATTAAATGCAACACCATGTCATTAGGAGTAGAAGGTGATCGTTATAGCAACAAAGGAGTCAGAGATCCCTCAAGGGACTGGGTATAAATGAGAGGGAGCAGGCAAAGAGAAAAGGTTATGTACTCTGAGCACACTTAGCTCTTTCTCTTTTTTCTCTAGCAAAGATACATTTTTTTTTTGGCATCAGAGGTGTCATGGACATACCTGACCACCACATTCTCCTATTTTACAAGCACTTAGTCTAGTTCGGAGCTGGTGGTTACAAAACATGCCTTAATAGTTGGCACTGTCTATGAGATCGAAACTAGTTTCGATCTAACAGCACCAGTTTGCCTTTATTGTGCCAGCCACGACACACTCCTGTGCAATCCTTGAGCATGAAGCTACATCGGCGAACATGGAGGAGAGAGTTGCAAAAATGGGGGAACTCATAAAGAAAATGACCTCGGATGTGGAGGCCCTCCAACGGGAGAACAAGACGCTAAAGCAGAGGAATGCCGAGTTTGGAGAAGGTGCCAAATCAAGCCCAACAGAGTGGATGGAGGGGGAGTCACAAAATACTGGCAGGGTACCACCTGAAGACGAAGAGTGCATAAGGATGAGCGACGAGCTATGCAGCCTTATGGGCAAGAAATGGTGAAGAGAATAGGGGGATCATTCTCCGTGGACCAGTTGCTCAGCAGCACAAACCTACCTTACAGTACCGAGGTGATGGTCGTCCCAGTTCTGCCCAAGTTTAGAGCTCCTTAAATAGAGATGTACGGCGAGTTTAAAGTCCTGTTGAACATCTAGATATATTTAAGACCCACATGACGTTGCACGGCTTCATCGGGGAAATCGTGTGTTGGGTGTTCCCCTGATCCTGAAAAGCTTTGCTCGGGCCTAGTTCAGAGCCCTGAGGCTAGGTGCCATTCACAACTTTGAGGAGTTAGGTCAACAATTCTTAATGTAATTCATGGCCAACTGAAAGAGAAGGTGACCAACCGCTTACCTCCTCACTATAAAAAAGGGGAAGAAGAAATTATAGTCGTACTTTTACCAATTCAATAAAGAGCGAATGGCATTTAGCCTAAAGCCCTTTCATGGAAGAAATAGCACGAAAGACCCTAACAAGCTTGCCAGATTTCATGGACCGAGCCAATGACTTCATCAACGCCAAAGATACCCTTAGAGCCTTGACTGCCTTGAGATGCATGAACACAAAGCAACCAGCGAGTGAATCCAAGTGGGGTGCCAACGCAAAGACCCATGAGAATGAAGCCAAGACGAATAAGGGGCAAAATGAGAGGAGAAGCGATGGCGGCGCCACCCCCCAGAAAGTGCACAAAAACATGCATGTACACACTCGGGATGAGGAATGCCCAAGGGAAGGCCACGACCGCCACTAGAGAGCTCGCAAGTACTGCATCTACCATAATGTGGAGGGACACTGGACTGAAGATTGCCAAATCCTGAGGAGGAAGATAATGGCAGAGATCCAAGAAGAGGTTCGAGGAGAAGTGCTTGGACATTTGAGCGCCCACTGCCTATCGCCCCTAGGTGAGCAGTTGGAGAAAGGTAGGAGTTAAGACGGGAAGATGTTTGAAGCGAAAGCCCGATTAGGAGAAGGAATGTGAGGAGAAGGGAAGAAAGTCCTCCATGACAGAACTAGAAAAACTTCTCGTTTGGAGAGATCCACACCACAGTCCGGGGACTCGCCAATGGAGGCAGCAGTTCAAAAGCCCTAACAGGAAGTTCATGGAACGTGCAGACGTGACCATTAATCCGATCCTCGAGATGTGGAATGTACAGCGACAAATGAATTTAAGATGGTAAGCTGGAACGTGCGGGGAAAAAAAATTTCTGCCACGTGCGGGAAAAAAGAAATTGGCGGGATAAGTGGAAGAGGGTTTTTATATCCAACCAGGCCGGCCTGGGCAACTTCACCAAAGCTTGTTACCCATGACTTGGCGGGTTAGGGAATGAAAAGGGGAAATCCCAGGCTGGCCCAAGATGGGAGAAGCAAGTGGCACTCTCTTAGGTTCGACGCATTAATAAAGGAAAGACCGATTAGGATCATGTCTCTGGCAGAATCAGTTGCATTAAATGTGACGTTGAATGGCCAGCACCAGGGTCGAGTTCCTGTCATTAACAATAACGACTGTATTAAATGCAACGCCATGCTATCAAGAGAAGAAGGTGACCATTGCAGCGACAGAGGAGTCAGAGATCCCTCAAGGGATTGGGTATAAATGAGAGGGAGCAGACAAAGAGAGGAGGTTAATCACTCTGAGCACGCTGTTAGCTCTTTCTCTCTTTTCTCCAGCAAAGATACATTCTAACTTTGGCATCGAAGGGGTCACAGACACATCCAACCACCACATTCTCCTCTTTTACAGACACTTGGTGCGGTTTGGTGCTGGTAGTTACAAAACACACCTTAACAATTTGACTTTTCATTTTTACATGGGACGGGTGCTTTCAATTATTTTCTAAAAAGAGAAAATCAATCTTTTCTTGGAAATTTTCTTATTTCTATTATAGAGTCTGTTGCTGGGACTTCTTCATTTTATTAGTATTATTATGGTAGTCCAGATCTAGGCTACTCATGTGTGGCCAAATAATGGGTGTGGGGGGACATTTACAGCCCCGTCCTACCCAGAGGCGTAACTTGGGGGCCTAGGGGGCATCGCCCCCCGTTATATAAATTTTTTTTTAACTATTTATATATATAATTGAAAAGAAATTACTTTTTATATGTTTTTAATATATATGTAATTGAAAAGGTAAGATATTATCTTCTCCACTTATTTCATGAATTAAGTTTGGGAAATCAAAATTAAGTTATTTATCCATAAATATAATACTATTATTTATCCATGATTACGGAGATTTTAGGATGGTACTGCTACGTTGTCTCCCAAATGTGTCATCGAGTTTGCTCCCTTGACATTACCTTGCCATTATTATTCTTTTTAAAAAAAAAAAAAGTGAAAGCATATCCCAAATGTGGGGGCAAACTCATCACTCAGGGACACATTTAGGAAGCAACCTAACATTTTCCATATATGTATTCATTCTTATATATATAAATTTCATACACGTTAATCGTCGAAAGTTCAATAACCCACTAACATGGAATTAACATTAGAAGAAAGCTCTTCTTACAAGCCTCATGCAAAGAAACTTAAGGCATGCTATCTCCGAGAATCAATTAAAAACTCTTTATAATGATAAATGTTTTAATCATCTTGAATCTTGAATGATTTACGGCCAAAACATACCGTCTAAAGAAAAATTTAAGATTAAATTCACTTCTTTACCTCAAATTTTAAAGATTTAACAAAGAAAGAAGATCACTAATCTCTTTGAAAAATCATGGGGCAAGCATGGATGCCAAGCAGGGAGCTGATAGAACTAACGTACATAGACGCAGCATGTGATTGTCTGTCAACGTAGATATAAAAAAGAAAAAGCCATTTGGAGAGGCTCGTACCATAAAGGTATTCGCACATCAGGGGTACGTGGAAGAGTATGGGGTCATAATAAAAGATGTGGTGTGGGTCAATTTATATGTGCTATGCACGTTCTTGAACATGTGTTGCACCAAACGCAAAATGGATAGGGCGGCATCTATGTCACTGCATGCAGGCTTTAATGTAAAGCTATAAGATATATCGCATTTATTTGCCTTATTATCTTTTCTTTATCTTTTAACATTTTACACGTACGCTGGAAACTGACAATGCGGAGTCCCCAGTACTGACGGCCTGTTCCTATACTGATACGGGGAATGTTCAAAATACAACGATACCCTCCACTCACAGAAAACTTTCCTAGCTCCTGTAAAAAAGCAGACATGCAAACGCCTTGGATTCTAAACCTATCAGCTCAGTCCTCTTGACGCCGTCCATTCGTGATAAATCGCAAAGGGTAATTTACTCACAATTTTTATTATAATTATATAATATAACAGTATTTTTCTAAAATTTATTTTCATTTTTACTTTTTAATTTGATGGGTTTCACTTTTTTTATAAAATCCATTATTTTATTTTTAAATGGTGAATGGATTGTAAATGTATTGTATCTTGGAAAATGCTAATTGTCCGACAAATGGGTCTCTAATTTTTTTTTGTTATTATTATTTTTACTTAGTGATTAAATAAGTATTTTTAAATAATATTGTGATTTTTTTTTTTAATGTGTAAGGGTATAAAAAACTGAATGAAAAGAATAAAAATAAAATAAAAGGGCCGAATGGCCTTATCGGGACTCATCATCGGGCTACACCCTCAGGACTCATGTATCTTTACTTCTATTCCATTCATATTGCGAGAGTCATACTACTCATTGACAGAGATGCTGGAAAGACAGAAGAAAAAGGCAAACTTTTTTACTGTGGCTTTCATACATCTCTTTCTATATTTCTTTTACTTTTGTTGCCAAAATGGTAAAACTGTCCTTTACTATGATTCTTGAGAATTGCTAGGCACTGTTTGTGACTCAAGAATAGTCAAGCAGAGAGTTTACTAAACATTCGCACAATAGTTTGCTCGAATGAAGCTAGGGTAAAGAGTTCACTCGATAGGTTGCTCGAGCAAACATCAGACAGACAGTCCGCTCGATTCTCTCTCGAGTGAATAACCTAGAAATCGTGAAATTAGAGTTTCTATCATACAACCCTATAAATATGTACTTAATGAATAGTATGCCTGTCTAGACAGTGCATTTTGCCCCAAAATGTATTTTGTCATTCCTTGAGATAATAAAATCTTCTACAGCTCTGTGGATGTAGGCACGTTGCTGAATCATGTAAGTTTTGTGTCGTGTGATTGATTGTTTCTTGTTTGTTTTGCTTGACTTTTCTCTCATCGTTTTCACAACAACTAGTATCAAAAGTCAAGGTTTGGGTTTAAGGGAGAACGATGGTAGGACATGAAGTGAAGGTTATAATCAAGAAGTTTGAGGGCATAGACTTTAGGTATTGGATGATGCAGATAGAGGGCTACCTTTATTGGAAAAGACTCATCTTCCACTATTGGGGAAGAAGTTGAATCATGGATGATGCTGAGTAGAGCCTGTTATATTGACAGGTTCTAGGCATTATATGGCTCACACTATTAAAATCAGTTGCACACAACATTATCAAGGAAAAGACCATAGAGGATCTCATGATGACTTTGTCTGGTATGTATGAAAAGCCATTGACAAATAACAAAGTGCATTTGATGCAGAAACTATTCAATTTGAAGATGGTAGAAGGTACGTTAGTTGCCCAACATCTAAATGAATTTAACACTATCACAAATCAATTATTGTCTGTTGAGATTGAGTTTGATGATGAGATTCAAGCGATGATCCTGTAGGTGTCATTGTTGAATAGTTGGGAGGCCATGAGAATGGTTGTGAGTAATTCTGTCGAGAAGACTGAGATCTAATTCTTGCTAAGGAGATACGCATAAGAGATTCTGGTGAGATCTCGGGTTTAGGGTCTGTCCTAAACTTTGACACTCGAGGTAGGAGACATGACAGGTCAAAGTCTAGGATTAGGGGCAGAAGAAAGTCAAGATCTAGGCAACAGATCATTTGTTGGAACTGTGCCAAGATGAGCCACATCAAAAGAGACTAGGAACCCAAAGAAGACTAAGGAAGACACTATGAATGCGGTGGCTGAATAAATACAGGATGCTTTATTTCTTGCAGTACACAATCCAGTTGACGATTAGGTGTTGGATTCAGGGGTTTCATTCCATACCACTTTAAACTGAGAGACCACATAAAACTACATTGCTGGTGATTTTGGTAAGGTGCACATGCCTGATGGAGAAGCATTGGATGTAGTGGGAGTGGGAGATGTGCGCATCATACTCCCAAATAGGAATGTGCACTTTGTAGAAAGTTAGATACATTTCCGAGTTGAAGAAAAATCTGATCTTTGTGGGACAGCTTGACGATAGCGGTCATTCAGTTGTATTTTTAAGAAGTCGAATGTCACGAAGGGTGCGATGAACTTGGCTTGTGGTCAGAGAATAGATACTTTGTATTTGACATCCAGATCTAGTGATATGATTGATAATACAGAGTTGCGGCAAAGCAGGTTTGGTCATGTGAATGTGAGAACAGGGAAGCAAAAGGGAGTCAGCTTTGCAATTCTTCATGAATCAAAATCTATAAGCCTGGGAAATTTTCTAAGACCACAACGTGGAGCAGATGTGTGAGAGACAAGGACAAAGTGTCTGGTGATCCAAGGTTGTGTACACCTACAATTACTATTAGTAGGTATGCCAGGACAACCAGGCCTCTACAGTGGTATTTATCTACTTTGAACTATATCTTGCTGACTAAAGGTGGTGAACCAAGGAACTGCAGGAAAAATCTTGCGAGATGGGAGTTCGAGCAAGTGGGAGCTAGCTGCGAAGAAGCTTACTAGACTTTTAGGGAGGAAGCAGACACTGCACAAGAGTTGGGCAAGTTAGCTGAAGACTAAGCAGGATGACAGTAGGAGGGATCAGTCCAACAAATTAGAGAATGAGGCTTTAGCTATAGGTTCTCTGATGCATGCCAAGGTTTATATGAGACCAGATATTCCTAATGCAGTGGGAGTTTGGAGTTCCTATGCATATGTGTTGACTGATGGCACTACACGTGAGAAACTGAAATTGTGTGCAACTTCAGTTTGGTCTTCTAGCTTGAAGACATGGTCTATGAGTTGCAAATGTGGAGGATTACAAGTTTGGGAGACGATGATGAAGTGTTGGCTGTACCAGTCTCCAAGTGGGAGATTGTTGGGTTTGTGGAGTATAGTTTATAATTGTGGCGGTCCGATTTGATGACCCAACCTAACAAGGATGCGCTACGGTTTTTTGGTAGATTTTCAATGAAGATTGGGCCATAGAGCAAATAAACTAGAAATCATAAAAGTAGGATTTCCGTCGTACAACCTTATAAATATATACTTAATGAACAGTATGATGAATAGTATGACTATCTGGAATAGTTTATTTCGTCCCAAAGTGTATTTTTTCATTCCTCGATATAATAAGATCATCTACAACTCTATGGACGTAGGCATGTTGCCGAACCATGTAAATCGGGCTTCCATGATGTTCGGCTTGTTTGTTCGCTTTTACTTTTCTGTCATTGTTTTCACAACATAATCTAGTCATTTACTTGACTTCCATCTTTAGCTTGAAATTTTGAGGGCTTTTAGCCACTAGGGTTTGGTGGCCTGAACATCCTATTTAGTATTTATTTTAGGGATAATTTAAAAGTTCTTGATTTATTCCCAAATAGTTTGACATGTACTATGAATATGAATTCACCTTAGACAGGTTATATTAGCCACCAAATGATTCATTGAATTTCTTATTTGAACTGGGTTCTAAATTATGTCACAAACTTAAATATGATGTAAAAATAGACAACTCAATATAATCAGCCTAAGCAGAGGGTCAAAAGAACTTAAAAACTTAACATTATTTAGCAATAAGACTAATATTACTGATATAGTTGATTTGCCTCTCTAAACACATGGACATAAACACCACAATATCGAGGCATAGCATAATATTTTGTTCCAAACATTCCTCTCTGGCCATCGCACTTCGACTCTTATTCTCATCCAAAGAGAATCTGATTCCAGTTCTACTTATCCTAGTTTAAACTTTGCTCGTACCTTCATCTGAAATCCCATTGGTTTGGTGGTTGTTGTTGATGGATTGTACAGAATGCCAATATTGTAATGTAAGTGAGACTAGTGTTTATGTCGTGTTTCGCAGGTTGAGCAGTACCGCGATAACCAAGCTCACGCCACCTACAATTAAGAGGGAGAAGAGGCTCCGGTGATGTCCGTGGTCACTCTAATGCCAAAGTTAGTAAATAATCATCTAGTGACAAGAAAAGCTCAGGAGATTAAAGAGAATAGTAAAGGTTTTCCAGAAAGCTCTCCTGTAGAAGGGATGACTGCTATTTATACCTGATTCCATCTCCACTATTGAGAGAGATCGTAGCGTGTCAGGTTGTACCTAAGTCAGACCTGCTACCACTCCTCCCATGTTGCAATAATGTGTCAGTTCGCGGCTTAGACGGCTAGAGATAGTGGCATGTCAAGCTGTGCTTGGTCAGACCTGCTGCCACCTTTCTGCTAGGGTTGGGTGTTAGGTCATGGCCGAGCCATCATGCGTACTCTAGAGGCATGCCGTTGCGTGTCGAGCCTTCTGACACATGCATTGATGACGTGCCTTGAGTCTGACGAGGCCAAGATTGGGCACGCCCTGCCGTTCACGTATAGTAGGGCGTCCTGCACGGTGCCATACGGTAGGGTTCGATAGGTTGCCAAGTCCCAAGACGCTTTCCTTGGCGTATCTGA
This sequence comes from Juglans nigra, assembly GCA_002916485.2. Classification (NCBI taxonomy): domain Eukaryota; kingdom Viridiplantae; phylum Streptophyta; class Magnoliopsida; order Fagales; family Juglandaceae; genus Juglans; species Juglans nigra. The sequence continues at coordinate 13,407,620 of CM036129.1, forward strand.
GCTCGGTGTTGAAAGGCCTTCCCAGATAGGTTTGTGGTTATGGGCTCGGTAAGCGGTCCTCTAGCCTGGGCTTTTAGCCCACGACAGGGTCTCGTTTAAGGGCCTAGGGTTTTGTGACTTGATCTCCTTGGGTCTGGGCCCTTCTGGGATGGGCCTCTCCCTCACAGTATCTCGCAAATTCCTATCATAGGCACATGGTGGGAATTCATCTTTAAATATGGTGTTGCCTGTTTCGCTTTCGTTGCTTCAAGTTCCTGAGGCCATCTGCCCGTTCAATGGGCGCCTCTCTTCCTCTCCCGAGGTCGTCTCGTCTCCCGAAGATCAATTGGACGTGTTGACCCCCCTTTTCTTTGTGTCTTGGGACCTCATTGGTCCGTCGCTTAAGATGCCGTGTGCCTCGTGGTGCTTGCTGACGTTGCTACTGTTAGGGTGACATAGTTTCCCGCACGCTTTCCATCCTTCCTCCATTATATAAAGCCCACTTCCATTTCTTCTTCACCCATTTTCTCCTTCTTCTGTCCATCGTCTTCCTGCCATTTCTCCCATTATCTCTCCAACTGTAGCGCTTTTCTCCCATTTCTTTCTCCAGCCATCTTGTTCCAAGCCGTCGCGTTTGCCACTCTTCTTCTTCTTTCCTCACTGCGAACTTTTTCCAATTCTTACTTTCCTGTCGCTTCTTACCACTGTCATGGCACCTAAGGCCGATCTCGTTCCTCCATTTTTCGGGGGGAAACACTGGGTTTCCTCTTTCTTTGGTGACGACCTCAGGGCATTCCGCTCCAAGTACATAATTCCTCATTCTATTGTTCTAGAGATTCCTTGGGGGAGCGAGCATGCGGTGAATCCTTAAGGCACAACGACGAGAGTGGCTATTTTCCAGTTAATGTTCACCAATGGTTTCTGCCTCCCGTTTTGCCATCCGATTCGTGAGGTTCTAAATTATCTTGGGTTGGCTCCCGCACAACTCCATCCTAATGCGTAGTGGCTCCTGATTTCTAATTGTATCATCTTCTGGATGGTACTTTGCAAGATCGCTGAAGAATATCCCAATCTGACAGCTCGAGAGTTCTTGTACGTATACCTCCTCAACTACCGACCGAGAAGCATCTGTAGTTTCCAAGCCTGGTCTTTATGCCGAAAGATCGCCTCGCTCGAGCAGTGCCACTCAAGCATAAATGAGTGGTCCCGAAAATCTTTCTTCATGTCGGGTTTCGACTGGGAGTACCCCGAGGAGGAGGCTGCCCACAAGGAGTATCCCATTCAGGCGTGTTAGGGATTCCCCTCTTCCGCGAAGAGCCTGGAAGTTACCTTCAATAGGGGGGAAAAGGCTCGCCTGGAGTTGGTGACAACTTGGGTGCGGGCCCATCCTGACGCGTCGTAGACCGATCTGGTCCTCTTAGACGAGAACATCCGCAATTACTTGTCCACGCCCGATCGCTCGTATGCTATCGAGAGAAATTTCTTGGGTGGTATCCCCTCTCTCTGGGCATGGAAGCGCGCCTTGAGTTCTTCCAATCGTCGAGCAAAACGATTAAAGGTACATCACGATTCGCCCAGGAGAAGCAAAGCGGTGAGGCCGGGGGTTCTTCTTTTTCCTATAGTCGTGCTGGGGAATCGGGAAGCTGTGTCGGGGACTCCCAGGGTTAGGACACCCACAAGCAGGGGTGGCAGGAGCCCGCGCGCCCCGGAATTCTGGTTCCTCCTACGTGGGGAGCCACGTCGTTTCCGGGCAATTCACATTCATTCATCGGGCCTTCCATTACGACGTGTCCCCAACTTGCTCCTTCTATATCCCTCCTCAACCCCCTACTACCTTCGAAGGAAGAACTGGACGAGTGTGACCTCCAGGCGTACTTTTTTAGCTCCTTTGCTCGCCACCTCCTCGCAGACCAAGCACATTCGAGCTGTTCACGACCTTTGAAGATGCTCTTGCTTGGGGGGGGGGGAGGTGGCTCATGATACTCCTGAATCTTTCATAGAAACCGGTTGCCTAGAGGGGTAGCAGAGTCCCGAAGCCGAACCCTGGGAGGAGCGAAGTCCCTCCAGGGCCGAGTGCAAGGAGGAAGAAAGAAGATGGGAGGAAGAAGAAGCGAGACATCCTAACTTCTGCATCCAAGATGACATCGAAGAGGAAGAAGAGGACCAAGAAGATGAGGGGGAAAGAGAAGTGGGGGTGGAACATGGGGACGTTCCCCCCTCTAAGGTCGAAAACCCATACGGGATCACCGGGTCTAACTCCCACTTCGCCGGTGTCGTTGCCCCCTCATTTTTTCTTCTAAAGGGCCAAGTATGGCCGATCCTGCAGCGAGTTCCTTGGATCCTCCCGTCATTGAGTTAAGTGACGACGATGATTCAGGGCCTCCATCTCTCGTCGCCCCTGGTTCGTGCATAGAGAGATGGGGGTCACTCCCGAGCTTTGCTTGGCAGATTGCAGTTGCCGACCCCTCTTCTTCTGGCGGGGATGTTGGGAGTGGGGCTCCGTCTTTCAGCCTGGACAAAGCCAAGGTTGCTGCCACCGAGCGGACGGCGTAGATGTTGCATCCCGTTTTCTCCTAATTAAGATTTCCTTCATCCAACTTACTTTGCCAAATCTTTTTTTCTTTTTTTAACCTTTGCCTTGATGTTTCTCAATGTCCCCTTTGTCGCAGGCCGCGGATCAGATAGCCGCGAAGATTGGATGCAGCTGGGGGAGCTGGAGGAGGCCAACAAAGAACTTAGGACGTTGAGCCGCTTTGGGTATTACAAGATGAAGCAGGCGACCCGGAGGATCAATGGCCTTAAGGTTGACCGCAAAGAGCTGATCAATGAAGTGGTGCTCCTGAAGGAGCATAACCAAGAGTTGGAGTCCATCGCAGAAAGGCGTCGGCAAAGTAAGAAGATCCTTAAAGGTCTGTTGCACAATGCCGAGGAAGATATATGTTGGTGGTCGTCCCTGAATCAACGCACTGAACAGGCCCGTGCTACGGCCGAATGAAACCTCGTTGCTCAGGAGGTGGAACTGGGGTCGGCCGAGGAGAAATTGAAGAAGTCCGAGCAGGGTCAGGCCTTGGCCACTAGACAATGTTCCAAGATGTTGTCCGGGCACTTCAAACTTACCGAGGAGGCTCAGCATCTAAGGGAGCAACTGTGGAGGGCTAAGGAACGTATTGGTGAGCTCTCTCGCACAAGGATCCAGAAGAATCTCGATCTCCTTGCTCCCGACATGAAGGTTTTTGACTTGAGGTCTCAACTAGAAGGAGTCGCGCAGCGTGCCGGGGAGATCCGGTCTTGGATCGTGAATAACAATGCTATCTGGGATGCTTCCTGGTCTTACGGTTACTGAGAAGGTCTTGAACGGATGCATGAACACCTGCTTCAGAACCCTGGGTTGGACTTACATGCTCTGGACCTGACTTGCCCTCCCTCGAACAACGAGGCACAAGATTACATTAAGAACTTCAGGAAGCCGAGGTTTCCTCCCTACCTTGCGGGTGTTCCCCTGCCTCCTCCTCCTCAGTAATGGGCTCAAGCTCTCTTTGTTGCCTTTCTTTGCCCCTTTCCTTTTTTTGTGTAGGACTTCTGTACAACATCCTCTATGCTTCTCCTTTTGTAAAAGTTGTATCTCGTTAATGAAATGAAATGAAGTTGTTTGTTCTTTTGTAAATGTGCTTATTCTAACTATTCGCGCCTATCATTTACCTTACCGTTCTTTAGTTGTGAATTGTTGAGTGTAAGGACCCGTCTTCTTGCGAGTGTAGCTAGTCAAGGGACCCATATTCTTGCAAGTGTAGCGAGTCAAGGGATCCGTCTTCTTGCGAGTGTAAGGACTCGACTTAGTTGGATGGGGGGTCAGTAAGTTCGAGAACTTGGGACCTTCCTCCGCAGTGAGTTTAGGGACCTGTCTTCTTACAATTGTAAGGACTCGGTTTAGTTGAACGGAGGGCAGGAGGGGGCGCCCCCGCCCCTCACCATGCGGGTAGCACCTCTAGTGCAAACTATGGCAATGGTGAGTCCAATACAAAGTCATACTGAGTCAGAGGTAGTCGTAGACGCTGTCTCATGTATCACTATAACAATTAAATTTGAAATGAATTAAGAAATGCCAATTAAATGAAAATAAATAAATTAATAAGAAATTAGAAAATGAAATTAAAATACATACCAGATCCAGGCAGATCACCATCCTCTTCCTCGACGTCAGCCTTCTCATACTCAAGAACATCCAGAACATGAATTGGAGTTCCCTTGATCCAATTCTACATACAAATCAAAGCCTCCACAGTGGTAGGAGCTAATGAACTCCGAAATGAATCCAATACACACCCTCTGGTGCTAAAGGCCTACTCTAAGGTTACGGTGTTAACAAGGATAGCCAAAAGACTGTGAGCCATCTCTCCAAGGATGGAATACTTCACGATATTCACCTTCCACCAACAGAACATATTGCAGAGAGGGAGCGACCGAGTGGCGAGTGAGACTCAGAGAGAGAGAGAGAGATTCAATTGGGTAGGGTAAGCTCGCTCGGGGGGGGGGGGGGGGGGGGGGGGGGGGGGGGGGGGGGGGGGGGTTGTCTAAACAAATAATGAAACGACGTCGTTTCTCCATTAACAAAACGACGTCGTTTTGTTATTTGTTATTAAGTAAAAAAAAAAACCTATGCCTGATTGTTTTTTTTTAAATCTATACTTATATATATATATATATATATATATTATGCGGGGCAAGGCAGGGGTCACCCCCATCCCGCCCCTGCCCCCGCCTTGGTTGCCAGATGCAAGTGGGGCCACCCACCTCCCACATCAGACAGACGGGGTAATCCGCCCTGCCACACGGGGGTGGGCAGAAGCATGGCGAGGCAGCGGGGGCGGGGCCCCGCTGCCAACCCCTAGAATCAGCCCTCACTTATATTTCTTCAGCTCCTAGTAATCGTGCGACTGACATTCCGACTAAGAGTGTTTCATACTTGGCTCCATTGTTGGTCGCTTTGAAGGCAGCTTGACTGCATAGTTGTGCTCCTCTCCCTACTCGGTGATAATGTGCACTTCTGCTCCCCCACCATCCCGGCAGGACGAGCTATCTACGTCGATCTGCCAGGCCTTTCCTTGGGGTGGACTTGGGACTTCCTCCTTGAAGCTGGTGAACCCAGCAACGAAATCTGCCAACACTTGTCCTTTGATCGCGGCTCGGGATAGGTACTCCATATCGAATTCACTGAGCTCGATCGTCCATTTGGCGAGCTGTCTCGAGTTGTCTAGCTTCTGCAGCACTTTCTTGAGGGGGAGATCGCTGAGCACTTTCATTGGGTGGGCCTGGAAATACTACCTTAATCTTCTGGCCGCGATGATTAGGGCGAATACCAACATTTTCGTCTGAAGGTACCTTGCCTCTGCTTCGCGGAAGGCCCGGCTCATGTAGTAGATGGACCGCTGCCCTTCTTCCATTTCCTGGACAAGTACGACTGATACGACATGTGTGGACACTGTTAGGTACATAATTAGGGTCTCCCCAGGTCTTGTCTGGCTTCCAGAAGATCTGCCAAATGCTGTCTGGGCTCTTTGCTCTTCACCAACAGGTGGATTACGTATACTTCCATATTTCGGCCGATCTGTTGCTTGAACATTTGATTGACAGACCATTGGTAGGTGGCCCCCGCATTCTTGAGGCTAAACGACATTGCTTTGTAGCAGTAGAGGCCTCGATCCTTTACGAACGTTGTCTTTTCTTCGTCATCCAGGTTCATCCTGATCTGGTTACACCCGGAATAGGCATCCATAAAGTTAAGGAGGGGATGCCTTGCCCTCAAATCCACGATCAGGTCGATGTGTGGTAAGGGGAAGCTATTTTTCGGACAGGCTTTATTTACGTCGTTATAGTCGACACACATCTGTTACTTTTCGTTGGCCTTCTTCACCAAAACGACATTAGATAGCTATTCCAAGTAATAGATCTCTCGGATGAATCCTATTGTTAGGAGGCGGTCTACCTTCTCAGCTATCACCCCATACTTCTCGACGCTGAAGCTCCAATGTTTCTGCTTGACTTTCTAAATCGCTGGATCGACGCAGAGCCGGTGCTTGATGATAGAGTTGTCAATCCCGGGCATATCCTTATAGCTCCAAGCAAACATGTCTCGGTGTTCGATAAGGAATGATGTCAGTGCCCTCTTATCCCCGGGTCTAGCTTAGTCCTGTCCCAAACCTTTCATTCCGGTCTTTGCTGATCAACTGTAATCAGCTCCAAAGACTCGTTGGGTTTTGCTTGCCGAAGGGCTTGTTCATCGCGGACTTCTTCATCCCACTTGGTCAAGGCTAGAGGTGAACCCGGCTTGGGCACTTCTTCCATCCTTTCGATAGTCGCGACTACTTTGACCTCGTGCCTCAGCTCTCAGTCGTAGCATTCCTGGGCCAGGATCTGCTCGCCGCAGACTTCGCCCACCCCCAAGTCGATGGGGAATTTCATTTTGAGGTAGTAAATGGACGTAACTGCCCTCAAGCTGTTCAAGGTGGAGCGCCCCAGTATGGCATTGTACGAGGATGAGGCTTTGATGACTAAGAAGTTGGTCATGGTGGTTGTGGTTCTGAGCGCCTTCCTTGCCAGAACTGAAAGAGTGATGGCTCTCATTGGTTGAACGACGTCTCCCATGAAGCCCTTGAACGGCATTGGAGCCGGGTGTAGTTGATCTGGATTGATTCACATCTCGCCAAAGGCTTCCCAGAATAGGATGTCGACTGAACTGCCGTTGTCAACTAGGATCCACCGGGTTTTAAAGTTTGCCACTTTCATCGTTACCACCAATGCGTCTTCATGAGGGTGGAGGATGCATTCTTCATCCCTCTCGTTGAAGGTTATTGTGGTGCCTCCAATGCGCTGTAGGGGCCTGCTTGTGGCCCTTTCAACAACAAACACTTCCTCATAGCGTGCCCTTCGAGGATGTGACTTTTGGGCCGACGAGGTGGCTCCACCTTTGGCATATCCTCTGGTGATTGTGCTAATGTCCCCGAGTGGTCTGTTCTCCACCGGGGGCTCCTCCACGTCTCATTCCTTGCTCCTTGCCTTCTCGAGCTTGCACCCTACCAGGAACCCTGGCGCCTCCCACCACGTCGATCCATCTGGTCCTCCAATCAAAGCCTTCGGTTACTCTGGTCTTTCTCATTTATTTTCTTCAGGGCATAGCAGTCTCAAGTGCTATGTCAGTTGTTCATGTGATACTCGCAATACGAGTGGTTTTCCACATCTCGAGGCTATTCTCTTCGGGGGGCTCAGGCATTGATTCCCTTCCACGAAAAAGTTTGTGTGGGCATGGCTCCTCCTGGGGCCGAGTTGGCACTTTTCCCCTTCTCTTCGTATCTGGTGCTCCCCTCTTTCCCCCTCTGTGGTCGCAACCTCGTTGCCCTGACGCCTTCAGATTCGCTTGCTTTATCTTAGATCATCGTGGGGTAGTCAGGGCCTCAAGGGTGTCTTCAGCGTTGATGAACCCATCTGCTCGGTCCACTAACTCCCTCAGTGTGGTAAAGGTCTTTCGCGCTATTTTTGTCTTGAATGGATTTCGAGGCCAAATTCCCCCAGAAGGGTTGCCAACGTGATCTTCTCGTCTTGGTCATCGGTGGTCATATGCTCCCGATTGAGCCGCGAGAGATACAACTTCAAATTTTCACTGTCTCGCTATTTGACAATAAGGAGGTAAGCTGATGGGCGTCTCCTCTTACGACTTGCCAGGTACTACATCATGAAAAGGCTGGCGAGCTCCCCGTAGCTATCTACCATTCCTGACGATAGCGACCCAAACCAAGTTCAGGCAACCCCTTTCAGTGTTAGTGGGAAGGCTTAGCAAACAATTTCTCTTGGGAAACCATGCAGGGTCATGTGGGCTTTAAACTTCTCCAAGTGCTCACATTTCCATCTGGGGGACCTTGAACTTGGGGGAAAGTGGCACTGCCATGACTCCTGTGCTGTATGGGAGGTCGGTACTGACGAGCAGCTGTCTACAGTGGATGGCGTGTCTATTTTCTTAGCCCTTTTTGTGCATTTTTCCCCACGCTCTTGGATTTGGAGGTGCATCTTGCATCTCTCCTCTTCTATCACGGTGTCCATAGGGACCCACCATGAGTTCACTTGTTCGTTGCCGCTTGGTTCTCCTCCCCCCACTATTTCCTCGTTGGTGTGCCTAAAGGCCGCATTCTCCTGGCAAAGCGTCCCAGTTTCCTCCGTCAGTTTCCTTATTAACTCCTCCATGCTCGTGAGTCTTGCTTCTATCGTTCCCTCCTCGTTATCTCCCTTTGTGTAGTTTGGGACCGCATTGCTATTGGCATGCGAAATACACGCTTTTATGGAAAAACAATTCTCACAGATGGTGCCACTGTTGGTGTCTTGTTTTGCAACCCGAGCATTACCGTGATAACCAAGCTCACTCCATCTGCAACTAAGAGGGAGAAGAGGCTTCAGTGATGTCCAGGGTCAATCTAATGACAAAATCAGTGAATAATCCTCTAGTGACGGGAAAAGCTCAGAAGATTAGAGAGAATAATAGAGGGTTTCCAGAGAGCCCTCCCATAGAAGGGGTGGCTGCTATTTATACCTGATTTGGGCTCCACTGCCGAGGGAGATCGTGGCTTGTCAAGTCGTACCTGAGTCAGACTTGCTACCACTCATCCCCTATTGCAACAGTGTGTCAGTCCGTGGCTTAGGCGACTGAGGGAGATAGTGGCATGTCAGGCCGTGCTTGGTCAGACCTGCTACCACCTTTCTGCCAGGGTTGGGTGTCAGGTCGTGGCCGAGCCGTCCTGTGTACTCTAGTAGCATGTCGTTGCGTGCCGGGCCTTTTGACACATGCATTGAATGCGACCTGCCTTGAGTCTGACGAGGCCACGATAGGGCACACCTAGCCGTCTGCATACAGTAAGGCGTCTTGCACGGTGCCAAACAATAGGGCTCGGTAGGATGCCGAGTTCAGAGACGCTCTCCTTGGCGTATCTAAGCTCGGTGTCGAAAGGCCTTCGTGGGTTGGTTTGTAATTATGGGCTCGGCACGCGGTCCTCTGGCCTGGGCAGCCCACGGCAGGGTTTCGATCAAGGGCCTGAGATTCCATAACTTGACCTCCTTGGGCCTGGGCCCTTCTGGGATGGGCCCCTCCCTCACAACTAGCAATAGAGGTTAGTTAAGTGATTAATATCTTTTGTTTAGTATGTATAGATAAATTGTTGGTTGTTTTTGTTTGGCTAGTTGGTAGGACTCATGTAAACCAGTCTGTTCAATAGCCCACTCGGTACTCGTCTGATTAGACTCTAATTGAACTTGACTCATGAAAAATAAAGTTCGACTGTGAAAGCAGATACCCGCTCAATTAGTAAATTACACATACTAGACTAAATTTGACTCGACTCGACTAAGACTCGTTAAGGTCTACTCATTTATGCCCGAGTTGACTCGATTAAAATTCATTCATATATTGATATATATATATATATATTTATATGTATGTATTAGCTAATAATATAAACATAGCATTTTTATAATTAAATATATAATATATAATCTAATTATTTATACCTATATATTGAATATGTTTCATAGCTATATTTTATAATTTATACAATAATTAGTCGATAAGATTTAATAATTTCATATACTAGTATGTAGAAACCATATATAAAATAAATATATGCTATCATATTAAGTGTATGTATTAATAATTTATGTAGGCATTAATTATTTATAAATTTTCAAAATCTTATAATTCAATAGAGATTCTACTTGTTAGTTGTACAAATTCAATATTAGATTTTTTATTTATCTAATTTATCAATTATTAAATCTTATTCAAATAAATAAATAAACAACTCGAGCTCGGCTAGACTTGAGCTCGTTTTTGGGATGATATCGAACTGGAGTTAAGAGTTTAGCTTACCGAGTAGAGCTCGAATAAATATTCGAATTTTTTGATCGAGCCGAGTTCGGTAAGCCAAAGATCGGCTCGGCTCAGCTCGGCTTGGCTTGGCTTGATTACAGTCCTATTGGTTGGTGTTATGTTTTCTTTTTATCTTATTTTTCTCTTTCAAAATGTTTTTTTGGTGTGTAAGTATGGTTTTCTTCCATCATAAGTGAGTGTGATTGATAATACCAATAACAACAACAATAATAATGAGCATTGCCCTTTTATTTTATTTTCTATAAAAGAACAAAGGATATTGTATTCTAGTTCCATGACTTGTTTGTAGTTAATTAGTTTCATGTCTTGCCAATCTCATATCAAATCTTGCACAAACTAGACGAACCATTTCTAGGAATTACGTGTTCCGGCTATTTCCACCTTCATACGAATCAAATGAACCATTTTTCCAATGGTCATATATGAGTTTGAATGATAGAGAGAGAGAAAAAGAAGTGTAGCTTACGATACCAAATTTATTCAATTAAAACATATGCTTTTGATTACTTTTCAGGGTACATATAATTTTATTTACCTTTTACTATTCGAATTCTAGTACCTAAAGTTTGAGAGAGATAAATACTAAGGGTGCTGGGTGGACACCCATATCCTGCCCACTTGACACCCCTGCACACTCGCCTCTGGTCACGTACAGATAACAACCCGTCATATTCCCGTAGGTAGGCGGGTGACGGGTGGGGCTTCCCATCTGCCCACATCTTTATATTTCCTTTTCACTCTTTTTCTCTAACTCCCCCCCCCCCCCCCCCCCCCCCCCCCCCCAAATTCTTTTTTATTTCGTCATCCTTTCTCTTATGATCTGTGTTATGCACCATGGGAGATTAAGACAATCTAATAATTTGAATACAATTATGAGTTTTTAATAAATTGTATATATCTATATACAATATATATTATAAATATAAAAAAAAATATTTTTTTTATAGATGTGGAGCGGAGTGGGGAGGCGAGGCGGGGCCTTGCTGGGGTCATCCCGCCCCTATCCCCGCTAGGGCTTCTCCATGCTTGGCGGGACGGATGGTAGCGGGGTACGAGGCCCTGCTGCCCACCCCTAGTTTTGAGAATCAATATATCTATAAAAATGGATTTCAATATTTTTTTCCTTTATTTAGCCAACTATCACGAAAAGTTAAAAGGGGTAAAGTAACTTTGTGTTGCTTGTTTTCTAAATTTAATGTTTCTTCTTCCACATGTAAAAAAAGAATAAATAACTCAATCAAATAAAGTAAGGCTTCATGACATGCTTCTTTAGGAGTTAAACTTCCATTTAATCATATTTTGAGAAAAAGTATCACTTGTTTTTAATTCCCATTTTCATAAGAATGAATACTATGGTTTGCATTTCGAAGAGGCATGAATACAACGTGATAACTTCCGTCTTGAGAGTTATTTGGTGTTTTTATACAATATCACTGATTCCTCTCGATTTGTAATTCAATAGACAAATTAATTGGTTCCGTTAGGTTAGCCATATACTGTATTATCAACAATTTCTACATAAGGTGGTAAGATGATGCATTGAGCAATTATAGATCAAGGAACCTTGGCACAAATAAACACATGTTCTCATTCTCTTATCTTATTAAAGTAAATAAAATTAAATATAGAATCCCAATCCGAGTTCTGAGTTTTACTTAAATCCACTTTTATTCTTTCTCTTTTCAAATTTATTAAAAATGCAAAAATGGTAAGGGGGAGGGATTAGTCACTAATATTTGATTATGTTTCTAATCTTTTTCACCCCCTCCCATGTCAATGGCTAGAATGAGAATTAACAAAAAAGAGAATATCAATGCATCCTCCATCTCTATCAATAAACCTGCTAAAGACCCAGACCATAAAGTACTTACTACGATGAGTCTATTTTGCTGGTTTACCAATTTAATATTTATAATTGTTTAATAAATTTTTAGAACATCATTAAATATTATATATCCACATAATGTATTATTTTTACATTTTAAAAAATAAGAACTCCAGGAGAAAATGCATTTAATGATAACTCAAGTATCTAAGTTTATAACACTAGGTCTTGTTTACATTTAATCTCATTATTATAATTTTTTTAAATTTATATATAAAATATAATAAATAATTTAATTTTTTTAAATATCAAAATAATAATAATATTAAAAATAATATTTTAATAATTTTTTATTCAATTCATCAAAAATATTTTTGAATCCAAATGGAATCTTAAAAAAATAAAAATAAAGGTCAAAAAGTAAGTGCTTTAGGGGGAAAAAAAGAAAAAAGAAAAAAGAATTAAGGCAGTATAATTGAAGTTAGGCAAAACCAATTTTAATCGCCGCTTCAGGTATTACAGTTGTTCCCCACAAAATTACAAATGATCTTATTTGTAATTGACAACCTTGTCCTACTTTGTCCGTCACTTACCAATATCATTCAGTTGACTGTTGTCTACATCTCAGTGGACTGCACGTGTCGATCATGATCGAATTCACGTATGCAACCTAATTAATTAATTAAGAAAATGGAAAAATCGGACCATATTGTTCCTTTTTTTTTTTTTTTTTTTTTTATATATAGTGCTACTGAGACCGATAGCCTTAACAGATGATGAATCGATATAATGTATTTAAAGAATTTTTTTTTTCATTTCTTTCAAGTATTTTTTTATATTTTTAAATACTTTTTTTTAAAAAAATACATAAATTAAATAATATTCACTTTCTTAATTACTAAATAAAAATTAAAAAAAAAATCATCGGTCAAATATCGGTAAATCATCAAGTCAATAAGCATTTTTTTTTTCTTCTTTTTACTTTTAAGTATTTTTATAAATAAATAAAGAAAATTAAAATGTATATGCAGTAAGATTCAACAGTAAGAAGGATTCCACTAATATTTTTCTTTAGCATTATTTAAAAATGAAAGTTGAATTAATTAGAAAGTTAATACAAAACAAGATTACAAGAAATTTCTAGAACTCAAATAAATAAATGCAGCTAACCATTCACAGGGCCAGGAGTCACCAGCGCAGGACTCGGCTGATTGAAAGGCGGAGCCGCCAGTGTTGGAGGCGGCGGTGACGGCGGAGAAGGAGGTGGGTTATAGTCAGGCGGGGGCGGGCTTGGGTTAGGATTGGGTGGACTGGGCTGGCTGGAGCTGCTGGGATCAGGGCTTGGATTTGGGATGGGTGGGCTAGGTGGGCCATATATAGGATTGGGAATGGGAATCGGAGAAGAAGAAACTGAATGGCAGGAGTCGCCGGAGCATTTGTGAGTCTTCTGGAGCGGGTGGCGGAGAAGTCCAAATCCCAAGACAAGACCCAGAACCACCAACACCGTTACTACGAAGATGAAGATCTTCGTAGCTTTACCCACGTAACACATTTCCTGCTTTTCTTCTTCTTCTTCAAAGGTTTGAACTTCGGAATTCTGAATCTGATATGGGTTCTGCTTTGCTTTTCAATTTAGCAGAAGTGAGATTGGAGGCTGGGTTGGTTTGCTTTCGTCTTTTTCTCATGGCGTCGTCGTGGGGTGGAGAGGATGGAGGACAGAGATTGGAATAGGAGGCTGCATTTGTGCGTGTTGGTTGGTCGGTTTAGTTTGGATTGGCGTTTCGTGGTTTTAAGGATTGGGAAAGGGTTTAAATCATAAATTAAGGTCTTTTTGTTTTCGGGGAGATGAGATAAAAAGTAATTCTGCCAATAATTGTGAAATTTATAAATATTGTGTAATTATTTTAAAAATAAGTAATTTTATTATTAAAAAATTAAAATTTTTTTAAAAATTAAATAAAATATTATTAGAATATATTTTTATTTTAAAATTTAAAAAAAATAAATGTAAAAATTTTTAAAAAATTGAAATGAAATGAGAACGTGTGTCACGTGAAGTACAATTTAAGAGAGCGAAAAAGAGAACCAACAGTCCAAACCCAAGTAAAAAGGATTTACCTCTTTCTTTCTTTAACGACCAACAGTTGCTGTCTTTGCAGCACTAAGTTATAATAATGCCCTTAATCTTCTTCTTAATTTCGTGATTTGCAAAACAAAAAGCTGGGGAATGAAATTAGCCGTTAAAGGAAAGGGAAATACATGGAGAGTAGAGGCAGACAAGCATGTCTGCCATGATATTCATCGGGGATGGAGCTGCGTCTTGGCATCGGCTTCTCTTCCCATACAAAAAAAAGAGCAAGCTGACAGTCAAGTAACGCTATACTGAAACAAGCCAAACAAACGCTAATTAACGATGAGACTAGACTGTGTTGTCGACTGAAAGGAACTTGGCAAGCTTGTGAAGAGGAAGAAGGAACTTGGCAAACTTGATCAAGCTTTGAAATTATTGATTCATTGGTGACTCATTCCTACAACGTAATTGAAACTGATAAACAGTAGAAGGAAATGGTTTAGATCGTCAAGAGGAAGAAGAAGCTGAAGCCTACAAAACCAAGAGAAAGCAAAGTCATGACTACTGGTTTGTCAATGCACTACAAGAAAATTATTTATTTATGGTCAGTTAATTCTAATAAAATGACTATTTACAACTAAAATGAGTCTATTTTAATCATAAATGATCTTTTTATCATAATTAAATAGTCACAAAAGCCCGTTTTTCTTGTAGTGATGGCCCTTTGGCTTGATGGCACATTCATGCAATCCCAAGTCTGTTCTACATACCAGTTTAGCAGCAAATTGGCAACATGCATTGTGGTATTGTCCATTGATATGTGACTAATTAATTAATACAACATAATTGAACTCAATATTTAAGATTTGTGGTCAATTTAAATCCATTTAACTATCAGGATAATTTTCTGAGAATCCACTACGAATAAATAATTGGCATTATTAGTTCAAAACTTTACCTTTTACTGCCATGTAGGTCGGTTGCATTAGTGCATTCCACTTTCTATTGCCAACCTTGTGGAATCTTTTGTCATTTTAATTAATTATCTTTTGGATTTTGATGGGAGAATTTAGTATTGCCCTGGTCAATAATATAAACAAAAAACGTGGTAAAAGCAACCAGAGTAGCTGGATGTCAGCTTTGTTGTTGACTTGTTCATGATGACTTCATGTTGGGAAAACAACTGAAAAAAAAATAAATAAATAAAGAGAGATTAAGTTGGATTTAGATTATTATCGTTATAATTTTTTTAAATTTTCATATAAAATATCATAAATAATTTAAATTTTTTAAATTTTAAAATAATAATAATATTAAAAAATAATATTTTAACAATATTTTATTCAATTCATCTAAAATCAATTTAACTTATTTTTGAATTCAAACCGAGTTGATGTATCCCCAATTACCAGCATCACCAGCCAAATTTAAGCAAAGGTTTGATAATTGAGCAAAGAGTTTTTTAAGTCCCTTTCTGCTCTGTCATGGTCTTACAATTTCCACATCATCCCACCATTTCTCAGTTCCAATAGGTACCCAACCCCTTGCAGAGGTTGTTCAGTTCAGAAGTTTGTGTTCCAAATTAACTCAGTTAGATTGAGATTTTATATATCGCTGTTTCGGAATAACTTCCATAACTCTGGATAAGCTCATATTCTACCATATTACTCGACTATATATATATATAGCGCACTCCAAGAAACCAAGCCTTCTATCCTTAACAAGACGTGAGTGAACAGAGCTGCAGCCAAGTTCCATGGCAGTAATCAGATCACATGCTCCAACAACACTCAGTACAGTACATGGTCTACATTTAATCCTCCTTTTGCCATTAAAAAAAAAACCGATGAAGGCTTTTAAAGGGGTTATCATTTTTCAAATGAGAAATGTTACAAGAAAATTTTATATTATATATTTTCACCTAATTAATAAGTGATTTGTTATTTTTATCATTCAATTTAAACACACATATTTAAGTATTAAATAGAAGGAAAAAAAAAGTGATAAATGAAACGTTGATTAGGTGAAGACGTGTAGTGTAAAATTTCATGTAGAATTTCTTTATTTCAAATAGTCCGATATCATGGTGTTCAGGAAAATAAACAGTATAGAGGTGTTCAGGTAAGTATTGTGTAGGATGGCTACTAGTGGTCATGTGGGTGTTGGCAAGAAGTGGTACGCTGGCTAAGAGTTTTGTTAGGTACAAGCGAGTTCGTGCACCATATTGCTTACCGATGATTTTCTTTATTTAAAAAAAAATGAAAAAAAAATTTGAGAGAAGAAAAAAATCTCCTATATCATAAAAATTATTTTCATCTTTAATGCACATCATTTCATTAAACATATGTTTTTTTTTTATAAGTTCATTAAACATATGTATTATATATCAATATTGGTGCACGAACTTGCTTGCAATAAGATTTTTTCGCTGGGTATTTAAGACTTTGTTTGGATAATGAGTTAGATTTTAATCCATCTCATCTAATTATTACGATTTTTTTAAACTTTTAAATAAATTATTTATTGTTTTTTAAATTTTAAAATAAAAATTATATTATAATAATATTTTATTTTACTTTTAACTAAAAAATAATTGTAAAGAAAACAAATGAAAATGGAGATGCGGGGTATCGATCCCCGTACCTCTCGCATGCTAAGCGAGCGCTCTACCATCTGAGCTACATCCCCTTGTGATGTAATCATATTTTTATTGATATGTCAGTAATGGGAAGGAGCCTATTAATCCGACTGCCCGACCTCCACCGAAATTCCTAAGAAAATCCGCAGGCCATCCTGAGTCCTTGACCAATGCATTTACTTTGCATATTAGCTCAGTATCATGCTAAAATCATGGGAAAAATTCTCATAATTAAATAAAAAAAGAGATCAGCATGAACATTATTATTGTTCAAATAGTGTTTATATTGTTTTAAATTTAATGTGCTTCATTTCTGAAAGAAAAGATTAAGATCGAAGAGAGAGGCTATTCCGATTCATACCAAGTTCGTATGTACAAGAGAGATTGAGTTATATACGCATGTAACACAAATCTTTCGTACCCCTTGAGCTCTCTAGGTTCAGATGGTTTTCCAGTAACCTTCTATCAAGATGATTGGAGTACTGTGGGAGCTGATGTTACCTCTGTTGTTAAGGAGATTTTGCTAAAAGAAGTGGCTTTAATGAGCTGAATGAAACTTTCATCTCTTGGATCCCGAAGAAGAATTCCCCTAAACTGGTATTTAATTTTCTCCCTATTAGTTTTTCGCAATATTTTCTATAAAATTATTGCAAAAGTGTTAGCTAATAGACTAAAGAACATCTTACCTGCGTTAATTTCTCCAACTCAGAGTACTTTGGCACCAATCAGTTGATTAATCTCAGATAACATCATTATGGCATATGAAGCTATGCATTCCATGTAACACAGAGTGAGAGGCAGAAAAGAGGGTTACATGACTCTAAAATTATATATGAGCAATGCATATGATAGAGTGGAATGGACTTTCTTGAAAGTTGTTTTGCAGAAAATGGGCTTTAATAGGTAATGGAATGATCGCATAATGCAATGTGTGAGTATTGTGTGCTACTTTATCCTCATTAATGGAGTTCCACAAAGAAGATTCAGACCCTCGAGAGGCCTTCGACAAGGGGATCCACTCTCCCCTTATCTTTTTATTCTTTGTTCATAAGTGTTAAGCTCTATCTTAAACAATGCAAAGACCAAAGGCCATATTTCAGGCATACCTTTTGCTCGAGGTTCTTTGCAGGTTAATCATTTATTTTTAGCAGATGAGAACCTTCTCTTTTGTATGGCTAATCCCTTGGAGTGGAGCAGACTTTTCAAACTGTTGGAGTCATATGAACATGCTTTTGGCCAAAGACTGAACTTGGAAAAATCTTTTATCTTCTTCAACAACAATACCAGCCAAGAAGTTAAGGACATTATCTTAGCTACTGCAAGGATTAGAGTAACAAAATCTTATGGGAAATATCTTGTGTTACCTTCTTATGTGGGCAAACACAAATCAAAAGCCTTCAATTTAATATTGGACAAGATCAGGAGCAAGATCAGTAATTGGAAGGTGAAATTTCTATCACAAGTAGGCAAAAAGATCCTCCTTAAAGCTGCATTTAGGCTATCTCTACTTAGAGTATGAGTATATTTAAGATTCCAAAAGCCATTTTGAAGGAGATTAATAGGATAATGCAGCAGTTCTTGTGAGGACAAAAGGAAGCTAATTCAAAGATCCATTGGTAGTTGAGCAAGGCTAAAAGTGCATGAGGGTTGGGATTTCGTGACTTTGAAAATTTTAATCTTGCTTTATTAGCTAAGCAATGCTGGAGGCTAATTTAGTATCTACAATCATTGGCAGCAAGGGTTTTAAAGGCAAAATATTTCCCAATAATAGATTTTTTTGAATGCTAAAATGGGAAAGTAATGCTTCCTTTATTTGGAAACATTTCTTGGAAGCCAAGTATCTTTTACAAGAAGGCCTGACTTGGAAGATTGGTAATGAGAAATTAGTGAAGATATGGCATGATAAGTGGATCCTCAAACCTACTTCTTCCAAAATTCAATCCCTAGTGAGGATTTTGGAAGTAATGCTTTGGTGAAGGACTCAATAGACTCTAATACGTGGCAATGGAATCTGGCTTTGATTAAAGGGCTGTTCTCTGAGTTAGAAGCAGAATACATCTACAGAATTCCAATTAGTCCTTGTAATAGCATTGATAAGCTGGCTTGGAGGTGTACTGCTGATGGCAAATCTTCAGTCAGAAGTGTCTATCATCTTCAAGGAGACATATTGGATAGAAGGAAGGGTTAGGCTTTGAGTAGTAACTTCTACACAGAAGTTTGGTCAAAGATATGGAAGTTGCAGGTCCCAAGCTATGAATCATTACCTACTAAGCTTAATCTGTTCAAAAGAAAGGTTTTGGAATCTCCCAATTGCCCAATTTGTAGAGAAGAAGCTAAGACTACAACCCATGCATTGTAGAGTTGTAGATCAACATAGGATGTATGGGGCTTATGTTCAAAAAGACTTAAAAAAGGATTGGTAGAGGATAAACCTTAAGGAATTGCTTTTAAACTTTTGCTCACATTTGAATAAAGAGGATTTTGAAGAGATGGCAATTATAGCTTATCAAATATGGAGAAGAAGAAATAGCTTTGTCTTTGAAGAAAGGTTTCTGCCGCCTAGCAATTTGGTGCACCTTTCTTACCAGGTTCTCAAGGACTACAAGAAAGATGCAATGAAGCCTATCTCGACAGCAGGCACACCAGCCATAGCAGCTCACCAATGGGACCCCCCCCCCCCCCCCCCCCCCCCCCCCCCCCCCAAAAATAATACTTACAAAATTAATTGAAATGTTGCTATTGATAAAGTTCACTGTAAAGGTGGGAATTGGGATGATAGTCAGAAACTGGGAAGGTAAAGTTTTGGCACCTAGGGAATTATTTCTTGATGCTCAATTCGGTGAATCATATGTAGCCCTCAAAGCCTCTATTTTGTGTCATGAGCTAGGCTTACAACAAGTGATTCTTGAGGGTGATGCGTTGTCTATGGTAAACGAGATTAATAGCCCTATAGAGAAGTGGAGTATAGTGGGGATGATCATTAAAGATGTTAAAAATTTGATGGGGAAGGTTGCTCACTGGTCAGTCAGGCATGTCTCTAGAAGCATGAATGAAGTGGCTCATGTTTTAGCAAAAAATGCACTTGAACTCTCTGAGGAGAGTATCTTATTGGAGGAAATTCCTTTTTGTATTCATTATTTGTTAAATGAGTATCAACACAATTAGTCTTTCTTTCAAAAAAGAAAAACCACAAATCTTTCATATGAGTACTACTCTTAATCATGCTTAGGCGTGCATATATAAGAGAGTCGAGATCTATGTTCTTCAATTGCTTGAATGGATTGGATGATGTGATTTTAGAGAGAGAATAAACATGTCATGTATATTTTACAACATCAACTAATGTTGCTCATAGAAGATTTTCAGATAAAATGAACCCTACGTCATGAGTTATTACTAAGGTTGTTATCCACACTCCCCAAGCAAGGAGTATCCCTGCCTTGCCCCCCATCTGGATGACGAGGGAAAATTGACTTCCACGGCCGTCTACCCCCCATGGTGAACAACAACTAGCAAACAACTTTGCATCTCAAAAACAAGTTCACAACCAACTCTCTAAGAGAGAGATAGAGAGAGAGGGAGAGTAGTACATCCTGGGCGGGCTCGGGCTATCCCCTAGCACCCGGGATGCCCACACACTCCCGTCACCCTGCCACCCACCCATAGTTATTACTAATGTTTAATCTTTCTCTAATAAAACACATTGTCCTAAGTATATCAATTTTATACAACTTAGATTATGAATCACTGGTTGTGCTTGCAACATGAGTTACTGTTTGTTTGTCTTCATTGCTTGCAATTTCATCACTAATTCACCATACTCTCACACACTAAATTAATAAGAAAGATTCTATTTACAAGCTAGTGTAGAGAACACACCTAATAAAGCGTTTACACTTTACATGATATAATTTGATTTGAAAAAAAAAAATTTAATTCTAAATGTTATAAATCGAATTATCTCATATAAGTAATGTAAATTATGTGTTATATATATTAACTTACAAATAGAAGAACTCAATTAATAATAATTTAATTTCCCATCCTTTGAACAAAAATATTGCATGGTTCGCGAGAAGCTCCTAATGAATAGAATT
Source organism: Juglans nigra (assembly GCA_002916485.2). Lineage (NCBI taxonomy): Eukaryota > Viridiplantae > Streptophyta > Magnoliopsida > Fagales > Juglandaceae > Juglans > Juglans nigra. The sequence continues at coordinate 13,428,155 of CM036129.1, forward strand.
GATCATAATCTTAGCTCACAACAATAACATATTCTCATTGCAATAAAATCATCATTTAAGTAATTATGCCAACAACATATTCTTTTTGTAGTGTTAATTAAACAAAGATCAACCCTATCATTACTTAATTAGTTTATATACCAACAAACATTTATTTATAACTAGATGGGTTATGTATGTTGGGAAATATTTTGAAATTCTTTGTAAACTAGAAAATATGTAAATAACAAAAAAAAATTAGAAATAGAGAACCCAGTATTGAGGCACGTTGTGATAGACGTTTTCCTTAGAGTAGATTATGCCGCCTCCAATTTTAAACATTCATTAGGCTTCTTGACAGTCTATTCTCAAGATACAACAACGTCGGTTGCCATTAATCTCCTAGTCGGTGCACAAAAAAAGAAATCATCGAACCCGATATAAAATAGTGAAAAAATAAAGAAAGACAAAAAGAAGAATGAAGTGTATCTCAAATTTTTGTAGAGAATTTGGAGTCAATGAATTTGTGGGTGGAGTTTCCTATTTATAGAGAATGAAAAGGCACTTGTAAAAAGTTACAACTAGAATGAAATTATACTTATAAAAAGTCACAGTTTGTTTAAATGAAATGGTACTTGTGAAAAGTCATATCATATAAATGAAATGATATTTGTAAAAAGTCACAACTAAAATGAAAGATCACTTTTGAGAAGTATTAGAAAATACATTGAAAAAGTTTCTAATTCACCAAAGGACACAACCTTTTGTTTGGTTGGCAAACGGTTAAGACTCTTATCCCCAAGAGGTATGCATTGGTTCAAGTTACCATGACACATTTTCATTTAAATTTAGACAACTAAACTGATACATTGAACAATGATAATGATTCACATTATTTTTTACTTTACATTAAATATTTTAATTATTTCTAAGTTTAAAAACCAATAAGTATTCTACTTTTTGTTCGGTTCGCTGTACGTGCATGCATGCTTATTATGAACAAAACAAAGTCGGTAATTTCTGAATTAATTTGTTTCCAAATTTCAGTGTCACTAATATTATACATTACCTATAATTGGACGATCTATTATTTATAAGAACATTAAAAATATTAAATATAAACTCATTATTAAAGCTAGCTTGGCAACAATTATGGAGGAAATGCGCACAAAATCTGGGAATGCAATTTCGGGAGAGAATAACTTGTAAGGAAAATATGCTGATATGGTTTCAGTGTGCCTCACAATCATCTCAAATGGGTATCAGTTGGGGTGTTCTTCCTTCAATTTTATCTTGGAGGTTGTGGTTGAGGAGATGCAAAGTGCGAATAGAAGAACAGGCGGAATCACTGGAAGAAGTTTGGCAGTCGGTCAAATATTGGATGGCAAGATTAATGAATGAATCTACAAAGTTTCAGAACCATGCTCGTGGAGACCAAGAATTGTTACGCAACTTAAATATTGTCAGTTTGCCTATGAAAGTGAAGAGGATACAAGTGGTTAGGTGGACGAAGCCAAAACAGGGGAGATACAAACTCAACACGGACGAAAGCAGTAGGCACAACCCAGGTGCCTCTAGTGCAGGAGGAATTCTTCGTGATGACCAAAACGGTCAAGTTTGTTTTCGGAGATGAGATGAGATGAGTTGAGATTAAAGTTAAAAAGCTGAATAAAATATTGTTAGAATATATGTTTTAATATTATTTTTGTTTTGAAATTTAAAAAAGTTGAATTATTCATTTTATTTTGTATTGGAAGTTAGAAAAATTATAATGATTAGGTGAGATGAGATGAGATGTTTTCTAAAAACAAACTAGGGTTTGCCTTTTCTGAAGATCTCAGACCTGGCAGTAACAATGCAGCGGAATTAAGGGCCTTCTTGCATGGGCTAAAAATGTGTCGAGAACAGAGGATTACTAGTGTGGATGTCGAAACCGACTCACTTATGGTGGTCAAATGGATTACTGGTGCAAAGTGTGGAGTGTGGTACCTTGAAGACTTTTGGGAGGAAATCTTGAAAATTCTTAGAGAAGGGGATTACACTATACAGCATGTCTTCCAAGAAGGAAATGCCCCTGCAGATTACTTAGCGAAACTTGGTGCACAGGGACAAGATCGAGTATGGTATATACTATTATGCAGGTACCTAGGACACTATGAGGACTCATTCGTATGGATAAACTAAACCTCCCCTATCTTCGTATCCGTTAGTAATTTCCAAAGAAGTTTTGTTGTCTTTTATATTTGGAATCCTTTATTTTGGCAAAAGTGTGGGTTCTGTAATTATGGTTTTTTCCTCTACCGAAAGTGAGGTACCAGTTAATATAATAGAGGCTTTGTCCCCGTTCATTTAAAAAAAAAAAGAATGAAAATGAGTCAACTCATGATCACATGTGACGAGATTTTAAAAATTGAGAAATGATATTTACAATCGTAAAATGTGTAAATATCGCATAATTATTTTGAAAAAAAAATTAATAAATACAAGTAGACTCACTCTTTTTAAAAAAAATTATATACTGTTTACGTTATATACAACTGTATCTAACGTTACTATTAAAAATTTGATAGGTTACTCTTAAAAATTTGATTAGTTATTTCCAAAATCATGGGCGCTCGACGTTGTTCTCGGCCCCAAGTTTCTTCGACTCTTTTACGCGTCAGTATCTTTCTCTCTCTTCAGCTCTCCAACGACATGGACATCTTAGGCATTAACGAAAATCCCAACAGGAAAAATCTTTCCTTGGAAATCATAGAAAGAAAAATTATTAAATTCTCACCATTTTTACCCGTACGACCCGAATTCTATATTTACGTATAGTTTTTGAGTTTCTTGGGTTGGCTTGGAGCTTTGCATGATTTGGTTTCTCGATTCTTTTTACGTTCGTCGATTGAATCTCGGATAATCTGCCGCATTCAAAGCAGCAAGATTGAATTAATAGTGAAAGATTTGATACATATCGGACACGTATACGTACGTATCATATTGGTCAGGTTCCAATCCCAATTCTGAGCTTTTTAGATTGAGAGACTGACAAACTTAAGGGTTATTGACGAAGTTGTAGATTGTTCATGGGGTATTGAATAAAAGTACTGGAAGATAAGGCCTTTTGAGAAGTTGGAGGAATATACTTTTGTTACGTTTGGTTTTGTTAGGAGATTTGAAGGTTTTTTTATGCATGTTCAATGAAATGAGAAGGGAAATAGGCGGTTCGCGTGATTTGGAGAACAATGGAATTGAGAAGGGCTGGGTATGCAGCTGTTATTGTGATTTTGCTTTCCGCATTGTCAATAAGGGGTTCGGAGGTGAAGAGGAAGTTGGCAGAAACAGTCATTAATAGCAATGGTGATTCGCCAGAGACAGATGGTCATGACATGGTATTAAACTCAAGCATTACAATTCTTTCGAGGTTTTTGTTTATATATTTTTGTACGAAATACGATTAGAAATTAGGGATTTATAGATTTCAATTCGTTATGCAATTGTGGTATAGGGATGGCAGATGTTTGGAATAGGATGCCTTTATGACTTTGTGGAAATTATCAAGTAATGGTAGTTAAATACTTGCTGCGATGTACAGGTTCTTTTACTTTTGAGAAACAAAAGTCTTTGTTTTATTAAACCATACATCAAATGCACTCATCCAAGATAAGTGACTGAACACGTGGGTACATCTTCAATATCAATAACATCAGAAACTAAGGAAATCGCTTGTTTGGCTAAGTTGTGAGCAACTTGGTTAGCTTCCCTTCTGATATGTCTTACTGCCCAGCTACGAAGAGAGGACAGAACTGCCTTTGTGTCTTCAACTATAACATATATGTCGTGCTCCAGTTTGTTGTTTAATTCTTGATTGCATTCACAACCAGTAGAGTCCCCTTCAAGATCAATTACCTGCAGTTCCAATTCTAAGCAGAATTTTGTAGCAGGGAAAGCTTCCAGCGCATCAGCTGTGAACATATCAGGATTTGAAGTTCTAGGGGCTCTTAGAGCTGCCAATTGATGACCCTCATGATCCCTCTTAGCTACTCCAATACCTACTTTATTCTGCTTCAAGTCAACTGAGATATCCCAGTTGACATTAAAAGATCCCTCCTGAGGCTTTTCCCAAATTGTCATTGAGCTTTGTTCAGTAGTAACTTCAACAATCTTCTCCTCTTGAAGCCTTCTAAACTCTGCTAAATTTGCCGTTGCATTCCTCAATAGTATGTTAGAATGAGTAAAAGAGCCTCTCGGAATAAATGCATTCCTTCTCATCCATAAACCTCGGTCCACTACTGAAACTTCTTCCATTTCTTCATCCTCCAGAGTGCCACTCAATACTATTAAAAACTGCTAAAAAGATCGCCTTGTACACATCTTTTTTGAATCCTTCTTTCCATTTGGCTCCACACATTCTTTTCTGCAGGACAGGACCATAACATAAGTCCAGGCGATTTACAGTTTTTTGATGCACATAATATTATAAATTACTTTAAATATATATTGGTGATTACCTTGTTTAGACTATTAGTTGAATCTGTTTGGCCAATCTATGTTGTTGTGGTACCATTAGAATGAACTAGAGGTCTTTTTCCTCAATAAAAGGTTGATACATAAAGGGGGTTGCAGGAGTTCGAGGGGGATCAAATGGGTGAGGGGATTTGAAAAGATATGGTGGAATTCTCAATATGGGAATGCTTCTACAACATTGTGAAAGGCAGCCTACCTGGTTAGAGTGTGTGCTGCGACATTGGTACTTCGGTAGAATTTGACAACTGATCAAGAGTCTGTGTGCTTTAGCACGGTGTAGATGCCTTCGATTTAGAGGAGCATCTTCCAGTCTGATGTGATATGGGCAGGTAGAATGGCAGTGATGATGAACTTTCATAATGATATTACCCGTGCCAAATGATCTTCCATGTCAAATTTGAAAGACTAATGTAATTATTTCCATGCAAGTGACTTTAGGAGCGTTATGTTATGGATGAGCAAAATTCTAATTTTGTCTAGATATTCCATTTACATGTTCAGGAGTAGATCAATTTGTAACTAACATCACTATGGGGCTTCAAATGTTATGATATCATTTTGAGCTATGTCTAATATTGCCCTGGCGTAAGTTCAAGGAAAGTCAGTCTTAGTTGTTTTAGGTGTTCAGATCTCTGGGGTCTCAAGGTAGATAGAAGCAAACAACTCGGGTACGAAACTGGTTTAATCTCAATTAATGTTGTTTTCATTTGATACACACACGAAAGAATAGCTGCCAAAAGGGGAAAAAGATAAGAGTACCACATCTATTGTACCATTTGCAGTAAACTGATGTTCTATGAATTATTAAATGATTTCAGTGTGCATTATCCTTCTTCAAGTGCATGTTTGTTAATGTGGATGTATGTAGAAAACATCATTTGTCACATCATCCTTCTCAGCAATGTTGTATCTTAATATCTTATGAATTAATATATATCTGTGTAGAGTAACAGCAATAGCAGTAAGGAAAGGGATGGAAACTTTATAGTTCTCAAACTGAACTCATAGAGAATTAGTAAACTTTGTAACGAGTTTGACCGAGTTAAAGAGGTTATAGTTCTCACAAACTCATAGAGAATAGTAAACTTTGTAGGGAGTTTTACTGATTTAAAGAGGTATTTGATGAAATATTCTAACTGCAGGTGGTACCGATATGGATTCATTGCAGGAAAGAATTGATAGACAGGAAATATTCTCTAGTTTTTTATTTTTCCATCCTAAAGGAAGCAATCACCAATAGAATATCAGCATTTTTCCCAATAGTAAACATAGAAAGATATTCAAGAGTTCTACCTTCCCATATTAGACAAACAGTTCTGGATTGCTTGAGAAGAAAAAATCTTCGGCTTCACGTTCCTGGCAAAGTGGCTAGCTCAGAGAAATGGATCATTAATTGTGTTGAGGGGCCTCTGAGTTGGCCAAATGCCCCAAGAAGATATCTGGTTAGTCAGTATCATCGACAGATAGCAGCAAACCCTCCTCCAGCTCTAGCTCCAATCCCAGCATCAGCCTCACCTAGTAATGATCCAGCACCATCTGATCTAGTTCCTGCCAATTATTCATCTCCGAGCACCATAAATTTTCCACCTGTTCACCATGTTGTTCCAGAAAAATCACCAAAAAAGCATGATGGCACTAAGATGGAAAAAATTGTTGTTGTCGCTGCCACTGCAACAGGAGTCCTTGCCTTCGTTGCACTGCTCCTCTTTTGCTGTCTTAAGGGTAGTAGGAAAAAAATTGGTGGAAGAAATGGACAAAGAGATGAAAGACCTCTTCTCACGTTAAGCCTGAATTATTTTTCCTCTGGTATGCATTTGTCAGGATTTTGTACTTTACTGATTATTGTCTCCAATTATAGTTCATGTTCTGATGATCTCTAGAACATTAATCTTTCAGGTTCTTCACAAAAGTCTGTTAGTTTAGGAAACTCAAGTCGTAAAGATCTCAGTTTTGATAGTGGAAAGAATCCATCTTTACTTATCAATATGTCCATAAAGCATGGAAACAATGATTCCTCGCGGGCTGTGGCACCAGCATCAGAAGGTGCAGATCCAGTGCCATTACCTCCTTTAAAACTCCCTCCTGGAAGATCAGCTCCTTTACCTCCTGATCCACCAAGTCCACCACCACCACCACCTCCTGTTACTCAGTCCCCACCACCTCCTAAAATTGCTCGACCTCCACCTGCTCCACCACAACTAATGCCTACGAAAAATCGATCATCATGTCTTGGACCACTTCGTGAAAGACAAGAGGGAGATGATCTTGATGGGGAGTCTGGAGCTCCGAAGGCCAAGTTAAAACCATTCTTCTGGGACAAGGTTCTTGCCAACCCTGATCAATCAATGGTCTGGCATGAGATCAGCTCTGGATCATTCCAGTAAGAACATATCTATATCTTTTCAGGGAATAAGCGCAAGTCAACTGTCATTCAACCGCTGAATCTTGTACAAATTTTACAGGTTCAATGAGGAGATGATAGAGTCGCTATTTGGTTATAACAATATGGACAAAAACAAAATTGAGCGCAAGACAGAGGCAGCATCACTTGAGCCTTCAGTCCAGTATATTCAGATTCTTGACCCTAAGAAAGCACAAAATTTATCGATTCTTCTACGAGCACTGAATGTGACAACAGAAGAAGTCCTTGATGCTCTTCAAGAAGGTCTCTCTCTCTCTCTCTCTCTCTCTCTCTCTCTCTCCTGGAAAGGCCATCAAGAGAAAAAAACATTTCATTATTAGCATGAATAAATGAAAATTCTTAGGAATTTTCCTAGCTCTATTCGTGAAGAGCTCCCTTCATATACACACAAGAAAATTGCTCTGTGTTTCAAGAAACAGCTGAAGCTGCAAAGTGACATCTCGTGTACTAAGAGAAGCATGAAAAAATCATTAAGTGAGATTGCTTGAAAAAAGAAAAATATACATATACACATCT
>CM036129.1:13440583-13450767 GCA_002916485.2 Juglans nigra
ATACATCTAAATTTATTTTAACTTCTAAATATATTTAAACTCATCTTAGATGGGTCTTATAAAATTTACTCTACCAGTTCAATTTATTACTATTTATAAAGAATCTAACTCAACATCCAAACAATGCCAAAAGAAAAGGAACATTACGTTGGAAACCAAAGAGGCTATTCTCCGATGGTTAATAAAAGAATAAAATTTTAAAATTTGTGACAATTCAAATGTTTGATGAAATTGCCGGGGGGTCTCAATCCCATGTATTAGGTTTCTTGTATTGCAGTATGAGCTCTACTCAACCCAACTCGAGTGCTTGAAACGAGATGCTAAAGGCTTGCTTTCATCCAATGAAGATCCCTCTGTCCTATTAAAGCTTATCGAGACAATGTAGCGGTTAGGAGTGGCTTACCACTTTGGAAAGGAGATTGAAGTAGCTCTCGGTCTTTGTTACCCAGACGTCCCTGGCAATCCTTTTCAGACTGCTTTGTACTTTCGGATTGCAAGAGAACATGGTTTTCCAATTAGCTCAGCTGATCGCATGGACCCAATGTATATATTTTTCAATTTGTTTATAAGGGCTATGTATAAATGACTGTCGTAACTTCTGGCCGGTGCTTTGTGAAGCAGACGTGTTTGAAAGATTTCGAAGCAGAGATGGAAAATTAATTCTGGACTGCTTAAGCGTGGACATGGAGGGGCTGTTGGTTTTGTATGAAGCCACTCACCTTGGAATGGATAGAGAAAATATTTTGGAAGAGTTCAAGGATTTTAGTACCAAAAGCCTGATTGATATAAACCCGTAGGAAAGAATTCCCTTGAACCTACAATCAATTTGAAAACTCTCTAAGAAAGTCAAAAATCAAGTCAAGGATGGAGAATCTAGACTCGATAAGAACCTGTTTCAAGAACCTAGATTATATTAAAATCTAGACCCGTTGAAAAACCCGTCTCAAGAACCCAGATTACAAAGGAGGAACGCCACAAAGGTTGTGATTTACCTTTGATAAGTTCAAGAGTTCAATCAAGAACAAGAGGAGAAAACTCAACTCACAAATAAAATTTAATATTGTCTAATCTCTCAAATGAGGCTACAAAGAGTTTTTAAACCCAAACCTAATCAAAACCCTAACCAAAATAAAGCCCCTTTTACACAAAATTACCCTTGATGAACAGTACCGGCTACAGTACCCGCGGCTTCAGTAACCCCTACAATAAATTGATGAAACCCTAGTTCCTAAAATGTAACTTTCCAAATAAGCCCTTGGCCAAAATACAAGGCCTTCCCAAAAACATAGTTCATAAGAAATAAGACATGTGAGCCAAGCATCTTCAAGCCCACTTATTCTAAACTAGTAAAATAAATCATTTAACCAAATTAGAAGCCTCATAACAATAGGCCGTATCTCTAAATCATGTCTTCCACAGCTTGAATAAAGTGGATCAAAGCTGGTTCTTCTTCTTTCAGACCCATCTTCAGTGTTGGGCTCTTGCTGGATTCATCCCAAGCGGATTGCACCAATCCTTGCATTGCTTCCTTGATCTTCTTGGCCCTTGATCTTGTAATTGGCCCATCTGGAACTTGCAAATGATCTTTAAGAGTAGGCCCACTTTGGTTCCTATCATTCCCCCTCTCCTCAAAAGGATTCGACCTCGAATCTTCACCTACATCAAAAGGAGAAAGATCAGAAACATTGCAAGTTACAGAAACTTTATACTCACCTGGAAGATCCACTTTATATGCATTGTCTTTAATTTTCTCAAGAATTTGGAAAGGTCCATCTCCTCGAGGATGCAACTTAGTCCTTCTATGGGCTGTGAATCTTTCTTTGCGCATGTGAACCCAAACCCAATCTCCTGGTTCAAAGATGACACGCCTTCGTTCTTTATTGGCTTGGGAAGCGATCCTTTCATTCTTTTGGGCAATTTGAAGCCGTACCCTCTCATGAAGTGACTTCACCAACTCCGCCTTCTTTTGTCCATCCAAACTACTCATGTCATCAACAGGTAAAGGCATCAAATCCAAAGGAGTAAGTGGATTAAATCCATAAACAATTTCAAAAGGAGAGTATGAAGTAGTAGTATGCATCGTCCTATTATATGCAAACTCTATAAATGACAAACAATCTTTCGAAGTTTTTAAATTCTTATGAACAACAGTGCGTAAAAGCTGAGTTAAAGTCCTATTAACTACTTCAGTCTGACCATCAGTCTGCGGATGACAAGTAGTGAAAAATAAGAGCTTAGTACCCAATTTTCCCCACAACACCTTCCAAAAGTAGCTAAGAAATTTAACATCCCTATCAGAAACAATACTCCTAGGTACACCATGGAGTCGCACTATCTTCCGGAAAAACAAGTCAGCTATGTTTGTTGCATCATCTGTTTTATGGCATGGAATGAAATGTGCCATCTTACTGAATCTATCCACAACCACAAAAATAGAATCTCTACCCCTTTTGGTCCTAGGCAGCCCTAAAACAAAGTCCATAGATATGTCTACCCATGGCTCACTAGGAACGGGTAAGGGTGTATACAACCCATGTGGCAAAATCTTAGATTTGGCCTTTCTACATGTAATGCACCTTCCACAAATATGATTAACATCTCTCTTCATCTTAGGCCAAAAGAAATGTTCATGCAAAATGTCTAAAGTTTTCTTGACACCAAAGTGTCACATTAATCCCCCACCATGTGCCTCACGCACTAATAACTCACGTATAGAACAATTTGGCAGACAAAGTTTGCTTTCTTTAAACAAAATAACCATCATGCTTGTAAAACTTACCAAATGCCGCCTTATCACATGCCACATACACATTAGAAAAATCAGCGTCATCGGCATACATGTCTTTCACATATTCAAACCCAAGCATTTTAGCACTCATAGAAGTAAGTACATACCTCCGGGATAGAGCATCAGCAACAATGTTCTCCTTACCTTGCTTGTAACGGATGACATAGGGAAAGGTCTCAATGTATTTCATCCATCTAGTATGCCTTTTATTCAACTTACCTTGACCCTTGAGATGCTTCAATGATTCATGATCGGTGTGGATCACAAATTCCCTTGGCCATAGGTAGTGCTGCCAAGTCTCTAATGCACGAACAAGAGCGTAAAGCTCTTTGTCATAAGTAGGATACTTCAGGGATGCCCCACTTAACTTTTCACTGAAGAAGGCTATGGGACGCCTATCCTGCATCAAAACGGCTCCAATCCCTATTCTTGAGGCTTCACATTCAATCTCAAAAGCTTTGTTAAAATCAAGTAATGCAAACACAGGTGCAGAGCACAACCTTTCTTTAATAGTGGCAAAAGCATTCTCTTGATTAACCCCCCAATGAAACCCAACATTCTTTTTAATTACCTCAGTGAGTGGTGCAGTAATGGTGCTGAAGTCTTTAACAAAACGCCGATAAAAGCTTGCTAAGCCATGAAAGCTTCTTACCTCAGTGATGCTTTTTGGCGTTGGCCACTCTTGATGGCCTTGACTTTCTCTTCATCCACCTCAATACCCTTCGTACTAACAACATAACCAAGAAAAATAAATTTTTCCATGCAAAAGGCACATTTCTTGAAATTAGCATACAACTTTTCACATCTCAACACATCAAACACATATCTCAAATGCTCAATATGTTCATTTAAGTTCTTGCTGTACACTAAGATATCATCAAAGTACACAACCACAAACTTGCCTATGAATGCACGTAGGACATAGTTCATTAATCTCATGAAAGTACTGGGCGCATTTGTAAGTCCAAATGGCATAACCAACCATTCATAAAGCCCATACTTAGTCTTAAAAGTAGTTTTCCATTCATCACCCTCTTTCATTCTAATTTGATGGTACCCACTTTTAAGATCAATTTTACTGAAAATACACGAGCCATGCGATTCATCAAGCATATCATCCAATCTAGGAATGGGATGGCAATACTTTACCGTGATATTGTTGAGCGCCCTACAATCAATGCACATCCTCCACGTCCCATCCTTCTTTGGCACTAGTAGCACTGGTACTGCACAAGGGCTCATGCTCTCCCTCACGTACCCCTTGCTCATCAAATCCTCAACTTGCCTCTGAAGCTCATTTGTCTCCTCTGGATTACTCCTATAGGCTGGTCGGTTTGGAATAGCAGCCCCGGGCACAAAATCAATCTGGTGCTCAATGCTTCTAATGGGTGGCAACTCATTTGGCATCTCCTCCGGGAATACATCGTCAAACTCCTGCAACAAAGAAACAGTCAAACTAGGAAGAGACTGGTTAGTTTCATCAAGAGTAAGATAAGACTCTTTATAGACAAGAAAAATCATAGGGCGATCTGCGAAGAATGCCCTCTTAACCTCACTCTCTCTTGCATAGAAACTCACTTTTGCCTTTCCTTTTCTCTCAGAAGACTCTCTTTCTTTTTTCTCTCGTGGCTCTACTCTTTTTTCTTTACTCTCAGCCACCTCTCTACTTCTTTTTCAATCTTTCTTTTATGCTCATTTTCACTCTCATTCTTTCTTTTTTGCTCAATCTCTTTTTCACTCTTCCTTTTTTGATCACTCTCACTTTCACTCTTTCTCTTCTGATCACTCTCATTTTCACTCTTTTTTTTTTTAGCAACCTCACTTTTCAATTTCAATTGGTCCTCATAGACCTGGCTTGCAGTTAAAGGAGCAAGCTTAATTGTTTTGCCCACCTTTTCAAAGTTGTACATGTTCTTGAACTCATCATGTGTCACTCTCCTATCATACTGCCACGGCCTCCCTAACAAAATATGGCCCGCATGCATAGGCACAACATCACAAAGCACCTCATCCTGATACTTCCCAATAGAAAAAGTAACTAACACTTGTTTATCCATCCTAACCTCTCCACAATCATTCAACCACTGCAATTTGTATGGTCTAGAGTGTTTTAAAGTTGGTAAATTCAATTTCTCAACCAAAGTAGTGCTAGCCACATTAGTACAACTCCCTTCATCAATGATCATACTACATACCTTATTGTTGACATGGCATCTAGTATGGAAACTATTCTCTCTCTGTTGCTCTGCATCATCCACCTTAATGTGTGCATTAAGAGCACGCCTGGCAACAAGAGACTCACCTGTCACAGGGTATACCACTCCATCATCATCACTAGCATCATCCAACTCGGGCACCTCATCACTATCATCCTCACTCTCAGTCCTCACCTCCCCATTGTCATGCATAATCATCACCCTCCTATTTGGACATTGAGAAGCAATGTGCCCTGAACCCAAACACTTAAAACAGTTTTGATATATCTCTATTCCGTGAAGGTTGGGATTCTACCTTGGGTTTGTTGCTAGTTCCCTCATCTTTTCCCTTAGGTGGTTCGGTCTTTCTCTTTGCTTCAGCTGGATCATTCCTATCCCATTTTGATTTCCAAGTAGTGCTAGCAACCGAAGTGTACCTTGCTGTCCCTTTTCTCTTTAATTGTCTCTCCACCTTCATAGCCATGTGCACCATGTCCTCTATCTCCACATAATGCTGCAATTCAATTACATTGGCTATGTCCCTATTTAACCCACTCAAAAATCTAGCCATGGTGGCCTCTCAGTCCTCCTCTACATTAGCCCGAATCATCGCCACCTCCATCTCCTTATGGTAATCCTCCACACTCCTAGACCCCTGTGTAAGATTTTGTAATTTCTGGTAAAGGTCTCTATAGTAATGGCTAGGAACAAATCTCCGCCTCATGAGAGCTTTCAACTCTCCCTATGTCTCTATAGGCCTCTCATAATTCCTCCTCCTATTGGTCACTAATTGATCCCACCAAATAATAGCATAATCAGTGAATTCAATTACCGCCAACTTCACTTTCTTCTCCTCAGAGTAATTATGGCAATCAAACACCAACTCTATTTTTTTCTCCCACTCTAGATAAATCTTAGGGTCAGTTCTACCTTGGAAAGGTGATATTTTCATTTTGATGCTACCAAGGTCTCTATCTACACCATCCCGACCCCTTAGATTCCCCTCAAATCCTCTTTCATACCTAACTCTTCTATTTCTACCCGACCCAACGTCAGATGCTAAGTCTTCCTCATCCTCACCATCTCCTTCATTCTCATACTAATTTTCAACTCTATGCTCACGTCGCCTCCTGTCCCTCCCACCTTGTAGATTTCTAATCGCTGCTTCTTAATGATCCATCCTATCCCTCACTTCACCCAACACCAAGTTCAACCGCTCAAACTGTTGTTGCATGGCTTGCAACACAAAGGATGAGTTATCTGCTCTCCCCCTTGGTGATGCGCTACTCCGATGAGACATTATCAGGCGCTACACAAAAGAATGTTAGTGGCAAAAAAAAAAAGAAGTAAACCTCACACACTCGAATAATGACACTCCACTCGTGTTCACTCTTAATTGGCTTTTTCCGATAATAGTCTCACACTCTCTTGCCTTTTACCTCAAGAGTTTTCCCACTCCAGTTCTTTAAGAACTAATTGACTCAATCAAGACAAAGCAACCTTGTTTTATCCCAACTAGTAATTAGGTCCAAGAAACAAGAACAAGAGAAACACGAAAGGAATGAAAAAAATGGCACGTGAATCAAGAAAATTATACGAATGAAACAGTTAACAATAAGACAAGATACCAACTAGAATCACCCCCTTTGATGATGATAAGGCTCAAGAAAAAAAATCTCGGAATTTTTTTTTTCCTTTCTTTTCTTTTCTTTTCTTTTCTTTTCCTTTCACCAACTGATTTGATCACAATCAAGAATAAGCAGTTGAGAAAACCCTAACAATAACTCAAAAACCCTTGGGCAAGTGATATACGGCAGCCTCTAGAACAAAAGATTTCAGCCAACACAAACCCTAGAACAATGAATTTCAGCAACCCTAACAATAGTGAAGACATATGCTAACCATCACTATTTTTTTTTTTTTTTGTAATCAATCCTAGAACAATGAAGCCCTAGAATTAAATATACAAGAAATAAAAGATAGAATAAGACCTGATTGGAAACCTTGCTCTGAATACCAAATGATATGAACCCGTGGGAATGAATTCCCTTGAACCCACAATCAATTTGAAAACTCCCCAAGAAAGCCAAAAATCAAGTCAAGGATGGAGAATCTAGACCCGATGAGAACCCGTTTTCAAGAACCTAGATTATATTAAAATCTAGACTCGTTGAAAAACCCGTCTCAAGAACCCAGATTACAAAGGAGGAACGCCACAAAGGTTATGATTTACCTTTGATAAGTTCAAGAGTTCAATCAAGAACAAGAGGAGAAAACTCAACTCACAAATAAAATTCAATATTGTCTAATCTCTCAAATGAGGCTACAAAGAGTTTTTAAACCCAAACCTAATCAAAACCCTAGCCAAAATAAAGCCCCTTTTACCCAAAATTACCCTTGATGAACAGTACCGGCTACAGTACCCGCAACTACAGTAACCCTTACAATAAATTGATGAAACCCTAGTTCCTAAAATGTAACTTTCCAAATAAGCCCTTGGCCAAAATACAAGACCTTCCCAAAAACATATTTCATAAGAAATAAGACATGTGAGCCAAGCATCTTCAAGCCCACTTATTCTAAACTAGTAAAATAAATCATTTAACCAAATTAGAAGCCTCATAACAATAGGCCGTATCTCTAAGTCATGTCTTCTACAGCTTGAATAAAGTGGATCAAAGCTGGTTCTTCTTCTTTCAGACCCATCTTCAGTGTTCGGCTCTTGCTGGCTTCATCCCAAGCGGATTGCACCAATTTTTGCATTGCTTCCTTGATCTTCTTGGCCCTTGATCTTGTAATTGGCCCATCTGGAACTTGCAAAGGATCTTTAAGAGTAGGCCCACCTTGGTTCTTATCACTGATATCATTAAAAGCCTGATATCGTTAATGGAAAAACTGGATAGTAATTCTGCTATACAAGTGAAAGAGTCACTGGAAATCCCCTTACATTGGAGGATGTTTAGAGTTGAAGCTCGTTACGTCATTAATGTGTATCAGAAGGATACTACAAAGAGCTTGACTTTGCTTGAGCTGGCTATGTTGGATTACAACTTAGTGCAATCTGTATATCAGCAAGAAGTTAAGGAGTTAGCAAGGTAACGTTTACTTTGATCCGTGATCTTAATTTAATGGAAGACAAGCCAATAATCTTAACATGTTTGAAATTTGTTTCCTTGATTAGGTGGTGGAGAGAGTTGGGTTTCAAAGATAAGCTTACCCTTTTCAAGGGACAGGTTGATGGAGAAATTTTTGTGGGCAATGGGGATTGTTTCTGAGCCACAGTTCTCATAGTGCAGGATAGGCCTCACCAAATTTGTATGCATATTAACAGCTATTGATGACATGTACGATGTATATGGATCTCTGGATGAGCTTGAATGCTTTACTGATGCTGTGAATCGGTATAATAACAGCACGATTAACTCTGATACTAGTTTAGTCTTGCTTTGTCCAAACCACATATTCTCTCCTTTTTGATTCACCGTCTTTTTCTTACTTTTCCATTATTTTGAGCAGATGGGAAATGAAGGCAATGGAGAATCTTCCCGAGTACATGAAGACTTGCTATGCTGCCATGCATAACTTTGCAAATGAAATACTCTTTGATGTCATCAAAAGTCATGGTTTGGATTTTTCACCCCACATTCGAGAAGCAGTGAGCTATTAAACAAAATATAGTTTGTTCTTTGATTAGTGTCGTGGATATCAATCATTTCATGGGAAATGGATATATAGGATCCTATTTTGGGTTGAATAAGTATCCTCTTCATTTCAATTGAAATATATAGAGATTATGAAATATTTTAAATCATCTTGACAAGTAAAATAGAGATTATCATAAATGCAATTGAAAGACGCAGTATTTCCCATAGAAGATGCTCGATTGACATGATGCATTATTGTTTCTCTGTAGTGGGCAAATCTTTGCGGATCATATTTAGTTGAAGCTGGGTGGTTTTCCCGTGGATACACTCCAACTTTGGACGAGTACCTAGAAAATGCATGGATTTCTGTTGGTGGTCCTGCAGCCATTCTCCATGCCTATGTTCTGCTTGGGTGCAGTACCATAACAAAAGAGTCACTTGATTGTCTCAAGCATGGCTGTGGGCTAATATATTGGGCATCTCTTATAACTCGATTAAGTGATGATTTAGGGACTTCAGAGGTAAGTTGATTTAGAAGCGGTTAAAATTTGACTTGTTGGTCTCATTTTATATGCTTGTGCTGAAATCCCTTAAGATGTACGGGTGGGCAGCGGCGTTGCCCTGCCCCCATATCTAGGGCCTCTAGCAAGGGCCGGTGGCAAGAAGGGCCCACTCCCCGCCCCACTTCTGCTTACATTTTAGATATATTATATATATGTAAACATAAATATATATTTATATTTTACAAATTTTGTATATATAAATATATATTACAATTTTTTATATTTGTTTACAAAATATGCACTTGCAAATTTAAAAATTATATAGTTTAAAAACTAATGCACTATAATTTACATAAAATATGCACTAGCAAATTTAAAAATTACATAGTTTTTAAATTATAATCATATTTACAAAATTTAAATTTATAATTGAATTTAGAAATAATTTTTAAACCAAGTAAAATGTAGTGTTTTTTTTAAGTAGACGGAGGCGGGGCGGGTTGAGTCCTGCACCCTGCCCCCGCATCCCGAGGGTGGGGGTGAAAACCCCACCCCCCACCCCATGCGGGGTGGGGTGAGGGGAAGGGGTGGCCTCGCCCTCTAGGAGGCGGGTAGCACTCCTATTTAAGATGTACTACATTTAAAAAAAAAAAAAAAAGAGCCGAAGGCCACATGTCCAATGTGACCCCATCCGAAATTTTATTAATAGCCCTCACTTATGGTGGATGAATATCGTGGTAACAAGACAGACACTAGGGATTTACAGATAAGGCACTAAAATCATCCCTTGTATCAAACCAAAATAAAACAACCAAACCAAACCAAAAAAAATAAAAAATACTAAACAGGCCTATAAGATAAAACACAAAAAGCTAAACAGGCCTATAAGGAAAAAAACACCAAACCGAACCACACAACCAGTTAAATTCGAATGGTCAGGAGACCCACTTTATCAATCCTAACAATGCCCTTTAACATCCTCGGCAGCTGGTCGTTGTTATCGTAAATAGAATTAGAGCCCAACTCACATTGTTTAGCAAGAAAATCTATAGCT